>CABFOV010009292.1:8814-19986 GCA_902141375.1 Timema poppense
GGGCGGATAGGAGAGTGTTCATAAGTGAGTAGAAGAAATATGTCAATTTAGTTTTTATATATTCATAAAACAATATATGTGAATAAACATAGGCATGTATATCATTGTTATATATTTGGAAAGGTAGGAGGGGTAAAGAAAGTGTGTGTATTACTCAAGTACAGCCTTACACTTAGTAACCAAAATAATTTACTCATTTCTAGGACATATTAGTTAATTTTATTCCAAGAAAGAACTTTTGCCCCCCGAAATACCCTTAAATAACCCATACTTGTAAAAATACATATATATCCTTGTATATCTTGAAAAACTATTGCCAGACACCCATTTTGAACTAAATATCAAACTACATTTTAGAACTATATAAATTTAAATAATGTATAATATTAAACCACCCTTATAATAATTTAGTTTAGGAAAATCAACTTAAATTATTTATTATCATATAAAATATCTTCCAAATACCAACTTTGAACAATTGTTATAGCTATATTTTAAAAAATCAATCAAAAATCTATCATTAGTAAATTAACATAAAATAAATGGCTATAAAAACAAATATATGTACATATATAATATAATTATTCATAATGTAAATACTTAAAAATTACTATACTCATTTTGAGCCAAATCTCTAGAGTTTTTTCTAAAAATTCAAATAAAAAAAATCACATATCAGTAAGCTATCAACCATCAAATTTTAACCCAATAAACAAGTATACAATGTTTTTGGTCATGTTAAACCTTCTCTAGATATATATTTTAAACAAAATATTTCAAATTTTTGAAAATTACATATCAGTTGACCTACTATTAACGATTTTTTTTTAACCAAAATACATGTATACGGTGTTATTCGTCATATTAAACACTTTCTGTTTTAAACGAAGTTGTTAAATTCAGTTAATAATTTAATAAAAAACACTTATCAATAAACTACCCTTAATATAAGGGCTAGGACCAGAATCCAAAAATGTCTCGAGGTATTTACCTTTAACGGGGATCGGTTGGCAACTAATCGACCACTCCGCAACTATATCGTAGTCTAAAGTTTATCTTTGGGTCTTCTAAATTTGAACATATATCAAATTAATTCACATATTTTCTGAGACTGACTAAAATAACCTCAATATGTAATTATTAGTTATGTTTCTTCCCATCTTGTTGGTATTGTGTCTAGTAATTAAACGAAGACTAAGAGAGATGTAAGATTTAGATTTTCTAATGCACGTTTAGACTCGGACATTGACAGCAGACAACTCTTAGTATTGTTTAAAAATTTAGTACAGTGAGCTTGATTCTTTTAGTATGCATGGTTAGGCTTTTAGTAAAGTAGTTCTCTGCTACTGTATTTGAGTTGAAAGTTTTGCATGTGTCGGCTAGTAAGAAATGTCGTTTCGCTGATAGTGAGTTCGTCAAGTGGGCCTTTACTGAAACTGCTCTATAACTATTTTCTGAATTTAAATTATATAAAAAATATTAACCAACATAGATTCTGTCTAATTGTGTACTGTGATGCATATAGTCTAACTCATATCCACAGATTTGATCAAACAACTTGAGACAGGTGTCTTTTCTTTACTAATAATTTACATATGGGTGAATCAAATGCTATTTTTGACATAGATAACCAAGCATTGAAAAAAAATGACATTCAAATATTTATTTAATATAAGAGGAGTTTTTGAAAATCATATTAGTAGCTGGAACAACAACAAAAATATGCCAAATTCAAGAATTACATGCTTAAACATATTTGGCCTTATCGAAAAATTAGTTGGCATAGCCATAAATTGTGTTCTTGAATGGACATGTATTTTTAATTACTTTCTTTCACTAGGTCAAACAGATAAACTGTTTCCATAATTTATGGAATTTCACTATAATTCACCCACATACTCTTTACGGAAAATTCTCTTGTATGGATAACATCGTAAATGATGTTTTAAAAATTGTTAAATAGGACACAGACATTTAAAATAGAAGATTATTAGGAAAGTTTACAGAATAGTTAGTTTGAAGAGCAACTTCTTAACATCGACATGTGTTGGCCTTAAAGGCAAAATCTTTTGCCGATTCAAAGAGTTGCTTCCTCATTATTTCCCATTATTCAGAAGTAAACGCGTTTTTTGTGTTTCATAATACTTTTAAATGTATAATTCAAATGAATGATATTTAAAATAAAATTAGATTGATTAATTTTAAAAGAAACATTTTATTAATAATACTGTATTTTCCTACTAGATATATGAGAAAACAGATACTGAGAAAAGAATTAATTCAAATATAAAAGATGTAGACGAAAAAAAAAAAATCAAAATTACACTAAAGAAATAATGTGTTATAGTAGGACTTTTTAGGTTTGTAAGTCAAGCTGGGCCCAAAAAGGATGCAGAATCTTGCTCTGTAATATCTAAATATCAATTTTGAACAAAACTTATCAAACAGTTTCAGATATGAGGGTAGAGACAGACAATCTCTTATATGGGGATATACAGAATGGTAAAATCTACTTTTTTGGGTACGCACACATAAATAACAAACAAATAACATTTAATGATAATAATAATAATAATAATAATAACAACAACAATCTTCTGTAGGTCAAAATCTTTTACGATTACAATACTTTATTTTAATATGAGAATGTAAAAAACACCTTTCCTGTTTTAATCTTAAAATATATAGACACAATCATTAAGTGAGACCCACACATTTCCAGGGTGTCCCCTCCTTTATACACTAATTACTTCTGGCATATTAATCTATAATATTTTAATACAAATGCCACAATATTAAGGAAACTTATTTAAATATTAATAAAATGATTCAATTTAGTAAAATGAATTTTCCCCAAGATTTATCAATATTTTGTTAATAGGTATTTAGAGTGTTATTTATTAAAAATAAATGGTACGACACAATTGCACAAATTTCCCATATTGTGTATTATAGATTGGAATTAATATTTGAAAAATAAATTTTCTTTAAACTAATCCAAAGTAAGTTTTCATTATAAAAACAAACACGTAATATTGTTGATCACAATAAAAACATTTTATATTTAAATTTAAGAACAATTGTTCAAATATTTTTTAAAAAATTTCGTATTTTCAAAATAACTTATTATATTAACTAACATGGAAGTATTTTTAATCTTCAAGAATAAAAACATACTCTTATTTATTCTCAGAATCCATTTTAAACTCAATATTCAAGGCCAAGTTCAAAAAATGTCAAATAAACTATATTAGTGATCATATAAAATAATCCCCGGATACTTTTTTAAAATGTTAATTGATATTATCAAAAATATTAAAATTCTACAAAAATCAATTATAAGAATAAATTACTATAAAGTGTTTTAAAAACAGATATATAATTATTTACAATATATAAAAATTAATCCATTTTGAACAAAATCCCAAAAGCCATTTTTAAAATATTCAAATTAAAAAAAAACTGTTATTTATAAACAACTCTTAAAGGAATCGACCCCAGACAAAAGCGTATACATTTTTATTTTTAATGTTAAACAATTCCCTCGTATACATTTTAAATAATAAATTCATGAGACACATTTTTAGTAAAATTTGGAATTAAAAAAAATCACTCGTCAGTAAACTACCCTTAATTTGAGGGACTACAGTATAAATAAAAGTGGTCCCGAAATATTGCCTTATAAAATATAGATATCATATTTGAATAAACTACATTAAATAGTTTTAAATCAGTGTCCAGGGACATGCAGATATACAGACAAATAGAAATGGTAACAGACAGAATTGTAAAATCTACGTTTTCGGGTTTGGAAACACATAACACGTAAAGATTCATCATAAGTCCGAGGTAGAAAGTTTCCTCAACCAAAAATTATACTATACATAGTATTTGTTTATTTAATGTGGTGTCGATAAAATAGTTTGTATCGAATATACCTTTTTAAACACATAACAATTTGTTAATACGATAACAGATTTTGTCATTTTTTTAAATTTATAAATTTGTTCACAATATAACATAGATATTTCCATCGTAAATATTTTAATACCTATTTTCTAAATTTGTTTTAAACCATCACCAACATTATTTCGTAAATTTTAAGTGGGGTTTAAGTCACATTTCTTTTAATAATATAATCAAAAATATGTTAGTTACTTTTGTTTATGAAAACCACTAAAGATGACCCAACTTATAAAGTCTCATTACACATTAAAAAGTAAATAATCGATTATAAAAATATATAAAAACAGTATCAGTAATACCAAAACCTGTATCATAAAGTAGCTAGATCACCAAATCTATTTTAGCAACGGAGCAAAGAAATAACTGAATAATAGCACAAGCCTGCCGCAGGTGGCTGTAAGTTTGGCCGTGGGACCTTTGGCATCTTCTTTCCGAATAGCGATCCGGTTAGACCAACTTGGAAACAACTTATGGACTAAGGAAAAAACTAGTTTATCCTTCATCTCTACAGCCCTAACCTAATATAATCTAATTCAACCTAACCTAACCCTAATGCAATTTTATTTGGTGTTTGCAGACCTATTCTTACCTTACCTAACCTAAACTTACTATGTGGGGATTATTTTTCAGTCTTTAAAACATAATCCAACCTAATCTAAGTAGCAGGACATTCTCTTTCAGTTTGGCAAACCTAATCTAACCGAACCTTATTATCAGACGATTGAATAGACACTTACTGGAGATAAGTTATTCAGAAGTAAACAAACACACACGGTAGGATTAACAGATATTTACACAAGTGAGCCAAACGTTCTATGACCAACCTGGTCCAAGCGACCCTTGTATTTCAGCCAGCACAATCCTTGATTGCGTAAAACATCCTACATGACTAGCTGTTTGCTGAAGAGTGACAAATATTTGGGAAAATAAGAAAAACCGAGAATTATTGTATGATTTAACTCTGTGTATCTGTAAATAAACTAGGTAAAGTGCTTGCATTTAACCGTGGGTCCAGAATTTAAAGGTAAGGACCATTTCAAATAGATTCTATAGGTATCCAAATATAAAAAACAATCTTGGGGTAGGATCACTCCAAATATCTTTGAGAAGAGTCTTATTTTCAAAATATTTCCAGACGAGAAAATCTTAAAATATCTTCTCGGGTAATTAAATATTCAAACATTTTCAAGGGTTAGTTCCCCGGAGCCATTTTTGATTTGGGGAACAAATTGTTCTTTCTAAAATTTTCTAATTTCTTCTCCTCTTTCTCCTACGCGAACCTGGTTCATAATTCCTAGTAAAATTATGATCATTGGATTACTTAAAAGAATCATATAGATATGAACCAAATTAATAGTAGATATTTAGTAAAGTTTCTACAATATCCCTACTAACCTCACTAACCATCAAAGATTCAGTGGAACATTGTATCATAATCCTCAATCACTTTACGATAAAAATGATGATTTATAAGGATATTGTACCTTACCCTTTCCATCCCCATGAAGAATAAAGGATTTGGTGAGCCTTTCGTAATCCCTACTGACTTAATGGTCATTAGATGATTTATAGAATTAATGTCCCTTATTCTTACTAATTTTATGAACACTTTGTGATTTAGTGGAACCTCGTTCATAACCACTTTCATCTTTATGTAAACCTGATGATTTAGATGAGCTATGTCGCTTATCATTATTGACCTTATGAACAGTAGATAAATTTGTGGAAACTTTCCCATTAGATTTATATTGATAAGATGTTTTGGAGGAATCATATTCCTTTTCCTTATTAACATCATGAACACTATATGATTTAGTGGAACCTTTTTCAGTAGCTTTATGATCAACAGATGATTTAGAGGAATCATATCCCTTTACTTTTTTAACATCATGAGCATTAATTGATTTAGTGGAACCTCGTTCATAACCACTTTTATCTTTATGTAAACCTGATGATTTAGATGAGCTATGTCGCTCATCAATATTGACCTTATGAACAGTAGATAATTTTGTGGAAACTTTCCCATTAGATTTATATTTATTAGATGTTTTGGAGGAATCATATTCCTTTTCCTTATTAACATCATGAACACTATATGATTTAGTGGAACCTTTTTCATTAGCTTCATGATCAACAGATGATTTAGAGGAATCATATCCCTTTACTTTTTTAACATCATGAGCATTAATTGATTTAGTGGAACCTCGTAGATGTTTTGGAGGAATCATATTCCTTTTCCTTATTAACATCATGAACACTATATGATTTAGTGGAACCTTTTTCAGTAGCTTCATGATCAAAAGATGATTTAGAGGAATCATATCCGTTTACTTTTTTAACATCATGAGCATTAATTGATTTAGTGGAACCTCGTTCATAACCACTTTTATCTTTATGATAACCTGTTGATTCAAAGGAACTATGTATCTTATCAATATTAACCTCATGGACATTAGGCACTTGTTTGTAAGCTTTTCCACTAGCTTCGTTATCGCCAGATGATTTAGAGGAATTTTCTTTTACACTATGAGTATAATGTGATTTATTGAAACCATGTTCATAATCCTGAGTAGCCCCATGGTCATCATAAGATTGAGAGGAATAATGTCCTTTAAGTCTACTGGCATCATGTTCACTATAGAATTTAGTGTAACCTCGTTCATAATCCTTGCTAGCAACATGATCATCTGATGATTTAGAGAAAACGTGTACGTTTTCCTTAGTAACCTCATGAACAGTAAATGATTTTTTGGTACTTTTCCCATAATTGATACTAGATTCATCATATTCTGATGTATATGAATCATGTCCTTTAGCCACTACTATCGTCATGTTCACTATGTGATTTAGTGGAACCTTTTTCATAATCCCTACTAAATTCATGATCACTTGCTAATTTAGAAGAATCATATTTCTTTCCTCTACTAGCAGTAGAACCTTTTTCGTGATCCCTACTATACTCATTACCATCTAATGATTTGGATAAAGCGTGTCCCTTTTCATTAGTAGCCTCATGAATAGTAAATGATTTTTTGGTACTTTTCCCATAATTGATACTAGATTCATCATATTCTGATGTATATGAATCATGTCCTTTAGCCCTACTATTATCATGTTCACTATGTGATTTAGTGGAAGCATTTTCATAATCCCTACTCGATCCATGATTATTTGTTGATTCAAAGGAATCATATTCCTTTTCCTTACTAACGTCATGTTCACTATATGATTTAGTGGAACCTTTTTCATAATCCCTACTAGATTCATGATCACTTTCTGATTTAGAAGAATCATATTTCTTTCCTCTACTAGCAGTGGAACCTTTTTCGTGATCCCTACTATACTCATTACCATCTAATGATTTTGATAAAACGTGTCCCTTTTCATTAGTAGCCTCATTAACAGTAAATGATTTTTTGGTACTTTTCCCATAATTGATACTAGATTCATCATAAGCTGATGATGTATATGTAGCATGTCCTTTAGCCCTACTATTATCATGTTCACTATGTGATTTAGTGGAAGCATTTTCATAATCCCTACTCGATCCATGATTAATTTGTTGATTCAGAGGAATCATATTCCTTTTCTTCATTATCATCATGTTCACTATATGATTCAGTGGAACCTTTTTCATAATCCCTACTAAATTCATGATCACCTGCTGATTTGGAAGAATCATATTCCTTTCCTCTACTATCAGTGGAACCTTTTTCGTGATCCCTACTATACTCATTACTATCTAATGATTTGGGTAAAACGTGTCCCTTTTCATTAGTAGCCTCATGAATAGTAAATGATGTTTTGGTACTTTTCCCATAATTGATACTAGATTCATCATATTCTGATGTATATGAATCATGTCCTTTAGCCCTACTATCATCATGTGCACTATGTGATTTAGTGGAACCTTTTTCATAATCCCTACTATATTCATGATCACTTGCTGATTTAGAAGAATCATATTTCTTTCCTCTACTAGCAGTGGAACCTTTTTCGTGATCCCTACTATACTCATTACTATCTAATGATTTGGATAAAACGTGTCCCTTTTCATTAGTAGCCTCATGAATAGTAAATGATTTTTTGGTACTTTTCCCATAATTGATACTAGATTCATCATATTCTGATTTATATGAATCATGTCCTTTAGCCCTACTATTGTCATGTTCACTATGTGATTTAGTGGAAGAATTTTCAGAATTCCTACTAAATCCATGATTATTTGTTGATTCAGAGTAATCATATTCCTTTTCCTTACTAACGTCATGTTCACTATATGATTTAGTGGAAGCATTTTCAGAATTCCTACTAAATCCATGATTATTTGTTGATTCAGAGGAATCATATTCCTTTTCCTCATTATCATCATGTTCACTATATGATTTAGTGGAACCTTTTTCATAATCCCTACTAAATTCATGATCACTTGCTGATTTGGAAGAATCATTTTCCTTTTCTCTACTAGCAGTGTAACCTTTTTCGTGATCCTTACTATACTCATTACTATCTAATGCTTTAGAGAAATTAGTTCCCTTGTAATTACTAATCACATTATTAGTAGATACTTTAGAATAATCATGTTTTTTATCCTTACTAGCCTCTTGATCAGTGATTGACTTAAAACCATCACGTTCTTTGTTCTTGCTATTATCATAAACACTATATTGTTTAATAGAACTACTGCTGACTTTATGATCATCAGATGATTTATAAGAATAGTGTCCCTTATTACTAGTAACGTCTTGAACAGGAGATGATTTTGTGGAACCTTTAACATAATCCCTAATAATTTCTTGATAATCTGATGATTTGGATGAATCATATCCCTTATCTCCAATTAAATCAAGTCCACTATAGGATTTAGTGTAACCTCGTTCGTAATCACCATTAACTTCATGGCTATCAGATGATTTAGAATACTCAAATCCCTTAACTCTACTAACCTCATGAACAGTAGAGGATTTAGTGAAACCATTTTCATAATCCTTAAAATCCCCATGATCACCATATGATGGAGAGGAATCATGTCCTATATACTTACTAAAATCATGAATACTATATGATTTATTTGAACTTGGTTCATTTGTCCTAATATCATAATTATTAGTAGTAGTAGTACTAGTATAATAATGTTCATTATTCCTTCTAGGATCATGAGTACTGTGTGTTTTAGTAGAAATTATGTTATTATCCCTACTAACATAATGAACACTTGGCGATTTAGTAGAAGCTTGTTCAATAAACCCACTACCCTCCTGGCTGCTGTTATCTTTAGTTGAAAGCTTTTCACTATCCATGCTAACATTCTGATCACTAATACTACCATCATGATCAGTAGATATGTTTAAGGATAGATTAAAATTGGGTGTTTTAGTGGAGCTCAGTGCAATGTAGTTCACCCCATTATAATCACTAGAAATGTTGTAAATTGGATGGATACTAAATGCTTTAGTGAGAAGTGTATGTGAAGTATGATTTCCACTGTTAATCCTAATTGAAGTACTAATTGGCAAACTAAAAGGATGAAAACTAGACTTATAAGTATTACCTTTGTTATTGTCTATATTTCTTTCAGTACTACTAGGTGAAATAGAAGGAACATAATTTGACATTTGAGAGCTATCAGTGGTACTGTCAATACTACTGCCGGTACTACTAGGAGAAGTAGGAGAAACATAACTATACATTTGAGAGCTATCAGTGGTACTGTCAATACTACTGCCGGTACTACTAGGAGAAGTAGGAGAAACATAACTATACATTTGAGAGCTATCAGTGGTACTGTCAATACTACTGCCGGTACTACTAGGAGAAGTAGGAGAAACATAACTATACATTTGAGAGCTATCAGTGGTACTGTCAATACTACTGCCGGTACTACTAGGAGAAGTAGGAGAAACATAACTATACATCTGAGAGCTATCAGTGGTACTGTCAATACTACTGCCGGTACTATTATCAAAATTGGAAATATAATAACTTGGCATTTGAAAAGTATCTTTGGTATTGTCAATACTAATTGCATTACTTATTGTAAAACCAGAGGGATCGTAACCATGTGTTTGGAAAGCAGCGTTATTACCGTTAATGTTATTTACATTAATACTAGAAGGATTCAAAATATTATAATCAGACAAATCATAAGTATTTTTGTTATTACTTTTTGTACCACTGGTATAACTTAAATTATAATAACCAGACGTATTATAATTTCCACTGGTACTATAAATACTACTTGTGGTGTCACCAATATAACTAGATGGATAGTAACCGGAAGTTTCTGTAGCACTATATATACTACTTTCAAAACCTCTAAGAGAACCTCCGATTGTACTTGGAGCATTAGGTTTATAATAACCATATGTTTGAGAGATTTTTTTGTTATTTTCAATAATACTTGCTGTATTAATTTCAGAACTATAATATTTACTGGATGATGTATAGGTGTCATTTGTATTGTCAGTAATATTTGCGGTATTACTTGGGGAACTAGAGGGCTGATCAACGAACTTTTGTGAAGTAAATTTTATAGTTTCATTACTATTTGTAATACCACTTACCGAACTAGAAGAATAATAACTGGATTGTTGAGAAACGGCTTTGTCATTGTCAATATGAGTTGCTGTACTATTAGAAGAATTATAAAAATAATGGCTAGCAGGTTGGGAAGTTACTTTGGTTTTGCCATTACTACTTTCATTGTTACTTGGTGTATTATCAGGATAGTACACAAAAGTTGGAGAAGTAGCTTTAGTACTTAATTTACTACCTGCTATTATACTGGGAGCGTCGTGATTGTTAAAAAAGTACGTTAAAGTAGTAGCTTTGTTACTATCATCACTGGTTTGGATACCAGTAGGAGAGTGAGAATAATAAAAATCGGAAGATTTAGAAATATCTTTTGTACCGTAAACATAGCTTGTGGTATTACTTGAATAATTAGAGGAATTATAATTAGAAGAATTAAAAGTAACATTGGTAGTGTCAGTACTACTTTTGGTATCACCTTGAAACCTAGAAGTATAATATCCGAAAGTTTGAGACAAAATCTTGGTATTGTCACTACTTGTTACATAGCTACTAGGAGAGGTGGAAGAATATCCACCAGACGTTTGAAAAGTAATATTGGTATTGTCATTACTGGTTACATAGCTACTAGGAGAGGTGGAAGAATATATACCAGACGTTTGAGAAGTAATCTTG
>CABFOV010009293.1:0-19981 GCA_902141375.1 Timema poppense
CGGTGGAGGCCTGGCATTCCCCACATTCACAAGATGTCTTGTCAGAGGTGAAGGAAGGGTTTGGTAATCAGATAAGTCTTTGTCAGGACCGAGGATTGGACCCCGGACCACCAGTACAGAAGTCCGACACCTTACCCCTAGACCGCCAAGTCACCCAAATAAGTAGTAAAAAGAGAGGCAATTAGAAAGTAAAAACAAAGTAAACCAAACACCTTTACACTCTAATAAAACTAAAACTATTAAATTCACACCCAAGACTGAACATAATAGACGAGTGTTTCCCAGAGTGAGGCAACACCCAAGGGGTACACGACTTGCTCTTATTAATAACATATTTTTGTTAAAAGTTGTGTAGTAAATAAAGTAATGCAACTTTTGACTATGTCTGTCATAGTTTTGTTTGGTTTACAAATTTACCGTCTCCAGCCCGTGGCAGTTTTTTTATTGGAGCCATTTTATATTTTCCACTGCGGGCTTGCCAGGACTGTCATTAGCTTGCAATAAAGCCTTATAAAAATTGTCATGATCGTTTGTACTTAGTAGTTAGGAAAGGGGTGTACAAAGTACATTTTTTTTAGCTCTGATATAATTTATCAAATATTCTGGAAGCTGTATCAAAGCTTTGAAATTTTTTGTAATTAGTTTTGTACTAAAAAAATATATGTTATTTTTTAGTTATTCATATAACTTTTTGAACTAAAATTGCCTGGAATATGATTTATTGCTCAATTGTTTGTAATATTACTATCACAAATTATAATTTAATTAAGAAAGATTTTTTTCATCATAATATTGATTTGTAACTTACATAAACAGCAAAGATTATCAATAGTTGACCATGAATATTTTACCTGCAAAGTCGAGACTTATATTTGTCAAAGTGTTGAACACCTCTAATTATTGGTCTAGTTGAGTTGTTACCCCTCCCAGGTCACAATGAACAAATGGAAACAAATACCTGCCATCTTGTTAAGCAGGGGTGTGCGGAGTTTTGAAGATTTGCCACTAAAATATTCCCTTTATGGTCAACTGTTGCCACCAAGAACTGCTATGTATGTTACAAATCAATATCACGGACACAATAAGTGAATTGTAATTTTATTATATTCGGAAGAAGGTAAATGGAGGAAAGGTGGATAGAAACATATAAAAGTAAGAAAGAAATGGTCATTTATGATAGTAGCTTGATTTATCACAATAAAACATGTTACCCGCCTCGGTGGCGTAGTTGGCTAACGCCCTTGTCGTGTTGAGCTCGACTGCTGAGGACGGGGAGATCGAGGCTCGAATCTCGGTCGGGTGAACTGGGGTTTTTTTTTCCCTAAATGGTTTTCCACTCTCCCTCCACGCAAATGCGGGTTCACTTCCTCTAATACAACCTTCCCAATTCCTAATCCATTAGCGTAATTAGTACTTAAAGCGTATAACCCGAACGGGTAGTAAGACGCGGTGCTAAATATTATTATTATTATTATTATTATTAATAAAACATGTTACAAGTAATTTTAGCACATAAATGTTATATAAATTACCAACATATCATATTTTTTCAAGCATTCCTTTATTCGAGTTTGCTTAGAATTTATAAAGTGTAATTGGAACACAGAGTCTAATAATGGTAAAAGATAAGTTTCCCCGCTCTAGGAACCTCCGTTGAGGTTTTGCAAGAATAAATAGACTGTAGACATATTTTGTAAGCCAAGTTTAATTTTAAAGAGGATACAATTCTTCAAGACACGATTAAAACATAACACAAATAATTGCAATACAATCAATTTTATAAATACTGCACGATGCACACCGCAGCAGCAATGGCTAAACAGAAAGAATATTTAATGATTATTTTAAACATATCACAATGAAAAACAGTGAAATTTGGACTTGCTAATATAATTCCACAACCATTTGACAAAATCTCAACTGAAGTTTGTTAAAAAGTATTTGAAGTGAAGCTCCAACGAAGTTATGCAGCGAGTCCTTGCAACACATCAGCGATGTATGAAGACGGGTTCGGGATATCGTTCAACAGCCCTGAAAACAAACAAGTAGCAATAAGTGACGTACATATTATTTAAAGTACAAGAGGATGATAAAAAAACATTTTGCATGTTCCTATCTAAGTGCCCTTTCATTCTTTACCGTTTTACTTTTCTACCCTTTGTGTTATTGTAAGACTATCAAACTAGATTCCTTGATTCTTACTGGTATCTATTATTATTATTATTATTATTAGCACCGCGTCTTACTACCCGTTCGGGTTATACGCACTTACGCTAATGTGTAATGGTAGGGTGATTGTGAGATGAAATGGAGGACCTACAGTTTAACGTGGGATCCGAACCACGGTGGAGGCCTGGCATTCCCCACATTCACAAGATGTCTTGTCAGAGGTGAAGGAAGGGTTTGGTAATCAGATAAATCTGTGCCGGGACCGAAGATTGAACCCCGGACGCTAGCATAGAAGTCCGACACCTTAACCCTAGACCGCCAGGTCACCCTTACTGGTTTCGAAAAAGTCGAGAATCAATCTTAATATTACAATTCTCGCTACTCGATTCTTAGCTCTCAATAAAACTGGTGACATTCAGAATAGGTAATAATCTCTCACATCAGTTTAGTCGCCGTTTCACTTAAATGCCGGTAAATGTACCATAATGGCCTGAATATAGTACGATCCCGAATATCCTGTAACATTTTGAGGTGTTCTACACGAGATATAAATGGTCTCGGATATAAAACAACCTCACATTATGACAACATCAAGAAGTAAAGACTTAACGTTGACACACTTTTTTTTAAAGTAAAAGTTATAAGTGAGATTGTCAGACTACAGAAAGAGAAAATATGATTGCTTTGTACACTTTATTCAAGCCTTCAATAAAAGTATTTATTTGGGTGAAAATATAATAATATATCTTAATTTTTAAAGTTTATTTCGACGTCAATTTGTCCGAGTCGGTAGAAGTGGAGTGAACAGTTAAGATGGCACAACGAGGAGTGGAGGGAGTGATAGTGGTGAGCATCATACAATCAGGAGTGGAGGGAGTGATAGTGGTGCGCATCATACAATCAGGAGTGGAGGGAGTGATAGTGGTGAGCATCATACAATCAGGAGTGGAGGGAGTGATAGTGGTGAGCATCATACAATCAGGAGTGGAGGAAGTGATAGTGGTGAGCATCATACAATAAGGAGTGGAGGGAGTGATAGTGGTGAGCATCGTACAATAAGGAGTGGAGGGAGTGATAGTGGTGCGCATCATACAATAAGGAGTGGAGGGAGTGATAGTGGGGAGCATCATACAATAAGGAGTGGAGGGAGTGATAGTGGGGAGCATCATACAATCAGGAGTGGAGGGAGTGATAGTGGTGAGCATCATACAATCAGGAGTGGAGGGAGTGATAGTGGTGCGCATCATACAATAAGGAGTGGAGGGAGTGATAGTGGTGAGCATCATACAATCAGGAGTGGAGGGAGTGATAGTGGTGAGCATCGTACAATCAGGAGTGGAGGGAGTGATAGTGGTGAGCATCGTACAATAAGGAGTGGAGGGAGTGATAGTGGTGAGCATCATACAATCAGGAGTGGTGCGCAAGGTCATTGCATGGCGCACACGTTGTTCATTTGCCTGTCACAGCGTTCGGTTGGTTGACGTTTCAGATAATTGACATGCCACTGTAATTAGTTCAAAGCACTCTAATCTTATCGCACAAACCTGTCACGTCACAGAACTCCTCAAACGAAGTGCAAGATAATTGACATGCCACTGT
The DNA here is from genome assembly GCA_902141375.1 of Timema poppense. NCBI lineage: Eukaryota > Metazoa > Arthropoda > Insecta > Phasmatodea > Timematidae > Timema > Timema poppense. Next base: position 3,769 of record CABFOV010009293.1, read on the forward strand.
AATTAGTTCAAAGCATTCTAATCTTATTGCACAAACCTGTCACGTCACAGAACTCCTCAAACGAAGTGCAAGGCAACAGCTCCTCCCTGTAGGTCGCCAGAAGCCGCTCTGATGCTTTGAGTAGGGCCTCGTCATTGTGGCGGATGTAGTCGGCAAGAGTTGACGGCCACTGATCGTCACTGGCCACACTCACCTTCTGAAATGATCAAAGTTTGCTTGATAATTACAACTTAATTACTAAATTAAACATTGAAAGGAAGATAAAAGGAAACTGCAGCACGGTGTCTACTAAACTTGACCAATGAAATCCCCGACCTTTTCCCTGATTTCCCCTGACCATTTCCTAAAATTCCCGACTAAAAAGTATGTCACTTCCTTCTAACTCGCCCCCCCTACCCCCTCCACCTTTGTTTTTCTATTAATAATTTTTTAAATAATAATAATAATAATAAGTTTTAAAATTGTTTACTAGGAATTAAAAATATATTACACAGCTACAAACAAAAAAATGACATCATTTACTGATTATTGTACTTCATATTTTGAGTAAATTATCATTTTCCCGGATTTTTATTGTGATTTACCAAATTCCTGACTTATTCCCGAATGGTAGACACCCTGTGCAAGCCTCAATGTTCACAATCAAAACACATAATTATGTAATTTTTGGAGTACATTGGTCCCCTTCTTCAGCAGCAAGAGCACGGGGCCTGATAGAGGTGACCGTGATGAACCTAGAATATTCTGGTAATTGTGTCGGCCTTACGAATTGGTCCAGATGAAGTTGTCAGCCGAGGGTGAGGTGAAAGGTTGGGAGTTAAAATATCAAATGTAAGTAGTAATGACTAGTAATAAGAGAAACTATTTCCTCTTTGTCTTAAGTATGTCATTTCTTGACATTATAGTTACAGAGGGATGTGCTAAACTTTGATACTTAGATAATACTTCTATAATTACACAACTTTTACAATAAAAATTGACAGCTATAAATAATCAATTTATGTCATGTACATCTTGTTTATCCTATAAGATAGCAGCCTTGCCCTAACTGAATTCAGTATGGCCCTATCTTACAAGCTGCACCATAGCATAATCAATCAAGGTAAGACTGCTACCTTTCAGGGTAAATGAAGTGGACATTAAAATTTAATGTTCATATTAAACAAACAGAATTGAATTGCATGTTCAGATAATAATTTGATTTATCAGATCAGAATGAAATTTAAGTACTACCAAAAACTGTGTAATAAAACATTTTTTAAGTGAGTTTGGTGCATAAAGTTATTTAAATAAGCAAAATTTTTTTTTTAGGCATAAAACAATTAACAAACAAATATTAAAACTTTGATTCTGTTCCGAGGATATAGATTAAGATTTGGGTTGGTTTCAAATTGGCCGTCCCTCAGGTCTCCTTTATGATAGTTACTAATTGCAACGCCTTAGCTCAGTTGGTAGCGTGTCTGTCTACTGAGCTGAGGGTCCAGGGTTCAATTCCTGGCATGTCTGAAAAATGTATCATTGGCGAAATGTGGGTGGGCTTACCCTTTCACAGTGATGAATTGACGGTCCGGGGACTGGATGTTGTGCCTGTCCTAGTCTTAAGTTAGATTATAAGGCATATGAAGCTACGACAGACCTTCAAGCAGTTGGCGTAGACAGCGTCCACCAGGCCGAAGAACACCAGATAGCTCTTGTAGACAGCGTAGTCCCGGGGACTAGTGTCCAGCAGCTTCTGGGTGGGTCCGGCGGGCTGACAATGTCTGGCATGCGCCAACACCACCAGGCGGCGCAGGTGCGTAAGGCGGGCGCGTGCCCAGCGGGACGGAGGGTGCAGCAAGAGTGACAGCACTGACCAGTAGAGGGGGCCCTCTGCGTCGTAACAAGACTCCACCCACTTGTCGGTACTGGGAGAGTCCAGATAGGAGGTCAGGTTCTTGTCCTCCCGGGGGCCGGATCGGGTCCTGACATCATATACACGTTAGTAAACAAACTACTTAGTTCCAGCGCCACTTACTTAAATTATTTACACAGACCAAGGAAAACCTTTCACAATCCCTCAAAAGCACGTGACCTTGAGTTAAACCTGTTCTGTTTCTTCTAGGAGTGTGCAAAGCAAACTAGAATCAAATATATCAAATATTCTTGAAGCCGAATCGAAGTTTGAAAATGGGTCAGGGGTGACTTTGGGTGACTTTGGGAAAAACTATTTCATCCTTTGCCATCCGGTAATGGTTTAAACTAAATAGTTAAAAATCACACTAACATTTTTTTAGAATGTGTAGTTTTAAGCTACATTTACTTTGAGGGTTTATATGGTACTATCAGCCACTAGAAGATTATGAGACGCAAGTACAGATTCGTAGCACTATTAACTTGTGGCCATTAAAACATCATTAAACACACACTAAAAGAGAAATGTTATGATTTGGTGATTATAGAAGCTGAATAATATTACATTTAAAAAAATGGGGGGACTTTGGGCCATACTTAAAAAGCCTGGGGTTATTTGGGTCATTCTCCTGGTAACCTGTAGAGAAATTATAAGTTTTTACACTTTTTTTAATGCTTGTTTCTTATTATTTTGCCTTCTCTAATAGTAGTTTGCACAAAATTAGTTGCCATAGTGTGGATAAAGACCACACTGAATTAAAAAAATAAATCAAAATGCCGAGAACGTTTAAGAAAAAAACCTGCTAATTAGTAATTACACTAAAGGGCAGATGGACTGTGCAATAAAGGCAGTTAAAGAAGATGGCTACACAGTTAACAATGTTGACCAAGTATTTGGTGTGAAGAGAGAAACTTTACTTAACAAATTAAAAGGTCAACACAGATTGAAAATTGGAGGTCAAATATCCTTACAACCAGAACTTGAACCTGTGCTGAGGTGGGGGGGGGGGGTTTCCCNGGGGGGGGGTTTCCCTTGGACACTTTCATGATAAGTAGTGAGGGGCTTCTTAGATAGACCAAATATACACTGTAAGGGCAGAGATTACCAAAGATATTCTAGACAACTACTTTAATAATTTGGAAGAAACTATTATAAATCAGGATGAAACATGCATGCATGATGACCCAGGTAAAAAAAGGGGTGTTGCTGGTAGAGGTCAAAAATATATTGAATGTAAACTAAATACTACTAAAAGTGGCTTAACTGTCATGTTTGCCGGAACTGCCAGCGGGAAAATATACATATATATTTTTTTGGCAAAGCTTCATAATTGTAAAAGCTAGAACCTGAATCTCAAATTTAAGTCAAAACTGACGAATATTCAAAGTGAGGGCATAGTCACACCCCTAGTAAGATTATAAACAAGCGTAATCACTAACGTGTTGATCACGTAGAGCGCCATATGTATGAGGTAGGGGATCATGTGCATGTTGGATTGGGGTCCCCCTCCGCCTGTGTCATCGTGGAAACTCTTCTCGGTGGCAAACCTGAGCAGCAAGAGCTTCAGATCGTGCACAGTGGACGAGTAGTTGATGTCCCTGAAAGGAGAGACACACATCTTGTGACTAACAGTATCAGGTATTTGTGAGGGTGCTTGAGGTGAAGCGCGGGGGGGAGAAGAGAACAGGGACTGTACCTGTGTCCGGTACACTCTTGCAGGTAGGTGTTGTGCCGGGCCAGGCAACTGGCGAAGGCAGACTCCGGTACCTGAGGGCCCCATAGCGGCAACAGACCGTTGCACTTGGTGTTGGCGTTCTGTAGGGCTGCAGATTCCCACTCGTCGCGGGCCCTGGCCAGTCTGGAGCAATCAACCGACGGATTATTCCTGCTGCTTGCGTTACACCTGCCAGATCACTCGAGCAAAATAAGTAAAAGTTTGTTTTTTGTGTTCTGTGAATTTGTCACTCAATAGTCTAGTGTTTAATCAGACACATTTACAGCCTAGCCTCGGCCATTTTAGTAACATAGTAAATTAAGTATTTATTTCAAATCTCATAAAACCAAACATATTCGTATTACAATAAAAAGCTACTTTTAACAGGCAGGTATTTAAACCAATGATATTTGAAATAACAAGGAGCTAACAGGAGGCTCACGACTGCCCACGCTGCTCTGCAGAACTGACACGTCGAGATCGCCGCAAGTATCCCTAAACAAGAAACTGAACGAGTGTCCCCAAAAATCGGTAAGTGGACTTGTATTTTGGGATGTGAGACTGGAGTCTGGGTTGCGGGAAACTGAGTCAATCCTAGACACAGCGAGATTTAGTGGTGATAGTCAAGAGTCTGGAATCCACAGTTAACAGGGTACTAGAGTCTGGAAACCACAGCTGCCAGGGTACTAGAGTCTGGGTTGCGGGAAACTGAGTCAATCCTAGACACAGCGAGATTTAGTGGTGATAGACAAGAGTCTGGAATCCACAGTTACCAGGGTACTAGAGTCTGGAAACCACAGCTGCCAGGGTACTAGAGTCTGGAAACCACAGCTGCCAGGGTACTAGAAGGTACTTGGTGCAAAAGGGTGACTCTGAAACTAGCAACAGCTATTCAGGGGGATGTGCTCAGAAGGAATCCAATGACGACAATTGACATCCAGAACATAAAGCAGAGCAAAACAATTAAATACCTTGGTGTGACGTTTGACGGAAAGGCCAAGCAAGTGATGAACTAACTAATAAGCGTAGAGCAGAGGAGGTTCCATCATCGATACCCTTTTCCTTGGTGGGATACGGAACAAATATGGGGGCACACAAACTCATATTGAAGAAACAGTCTGGGATGCTCCAGAGTCTTCAGAGGGGCTCTCTCTGGAACATACTCGACAACGTCAATATATGTGATAAGCATCACACCAGGAATGTGCCTGTTGGATCTGGAAGTTAGATGGAGAAGCGCGAGGCGAACATATGGTACAGGAGTGGCCTGCCCTATTTGAGAATAAATGAAAGTTTAGTGTTGGAACTGTCAGAAACCCGATCCATCAGTTGGCTTGACAGAGTGCTCACCCAGCGGAAACAAACCATCCAGAAGCACCATGACGATGTTGAGGTGTGTGACAGTGCTGTGACCCACAGTTTCACTGACCTGACCGCTGACATGTGACAGTGTAGCCCACAGTTTCACTGACCTGACTGCTGACATGTGACAGTCCACATGGACAACGTTGAAGTGTAGTGACGGTGTGACCCACAGTTTCACTGACCTGACCGCTGACATGTGACAGTGTGACCCACAGTTTCACTGACCTGACCGCTGACATGTGACAGTCCACATGGACAACGTTGAAGTGTGTGACGGTGCTGTAGCCCACAGTTTCACTGACCTGACATGTGACATTGTAGCCCACAGTTTCACTGACCTGACTGCTGACATGTGACAGTGTAGCCCACAGTTTCACTGACCTGACTGCTGACATGTGACAGTCCACATGGACAACGTTGAAGTGTAGTGACGGTGCTGTAGCCCACAGTCTTCCTGGGCTTGGTCTCGAACTCCTCCACGTTGCACCTCTTGGTGAAGGTGTACACCCCGAGGACCTTGGTGGGCTGGAACTTGTAGCCCTCCCGACAGATGACGCACACCAGACCCGTCTCTTCCCCTAGATCTTCCATCAGTAGCGTACTCTTTGCTGTAACCTGCCGTTAACAGAATCAACACAGTGAGCTAACAGTTACCGAGGACCAGGATAGGAACAGACGCACCCAAATACAAGCAAATACTGGTGCAAAATTCCGTGATTTATCCACATGTTTTTTTAAAGAAACTTTACACAATCTGGTGGATTTTAAAAACATTATTTATTCACCAGAAGAGATTTTATTCTTCAACTGGCACCAGCGAGGCCAGCTTCCCGAGGAAGATGCTACGTGGAATTGAAATATTAAAGTTTTTGTAAATATTTGTTTGATGTTTTTCAATTGTATTTGTGATTCCTGGGCCAAAGGTCAGCATAGAATCCAGTTCGTTCAGGGTGACTGCCAGTGGTTACACCAAACGCTACACAGATTGTATTCCTTGTGTCACTCACCCTAAAGTAGCCTCATTTAGCGAGAAACTGCTAGAGCAAGCAGTGTCTCTGAATGAACCCCTTGTGTCCTATTACTAGCTCAGCAACCCACAAGGCAGGCCTCCGTTGTCAACTAATATCTAATATGACGAGGTAAACTACACAATTCACCTAGCACACAGTCTACTACTCATTTGTTTATTGTCTTCGCATCGATCGATAAACTAAACTAACAGCAGCGGAATTAAGAGGCGAGAGGAGATCTCCAGTTTATCTAAACACCAGAAGGGTCGGGTTTACAGAATGACTGACCTGTCCCTTCTCGTTGGTCCTCATACCGAGGGCCCCAAGCTGTTTCTCCCTCATGGCCATGGCGAGTCTCTTCTTGACAGCACGAGTCTCCTCTCGCACCTCCTCGATGCGGCTCGCCACCTGCGGGTGGGCCCTCAGGGCCTCCAGAAGGTTCTCAGCAAGCGAGCCCACGTGCTCATCGGACGAGACTTGCTCCAACTGGTGGATGGTGGGGATACATTGCGCCGACACCGCCAGCTAGAACCACACAGCTCGGTCACCAACACCGTCCGTTATTTCGAACATACATGAGAACAAGTGGACGAGTATGAAAGCTTTCGGTTAGTCGGTGCAGTGCCAGGATTGCAACCGGATACAATATTAGACTAAATTATACTAAAAAGGTTGTGTTCAATAAAAAAAAAGTTACTGAACTCTGTTTAAATGATGGACCTCAATCACGCTTCCGAGCTATTCTACGTTCTGTCCCTTTCTCAGCTCTATCCACCAGCCACTTTATAGCGTTACTAGGCCTTATCTTCTTACATGTCACTTCCATCACTTCACTCTCTTTCACTTCCTATGTAATTGAAGTGAAGAGGGTTTAATAAGAGGACAGCAGGGAGAGTTGTTCTACAGGTGTGTAAGAGACCTGCTATGGAGAAGAGAAGTGTAAGGAGTGTAAGGAAGTGTTATACTTTGTACCCATTGTCACATATGCAGCAGAAACAAGGACAATGGATGTAAGAGACGAGGAGAGCAAGTTAGCTGTCACCAAGAGAGACAGGATTAGGAATGATGCTACTGGGAAAGAGTAGGAGTACAAGGAGTACATGAGATAGTAGAGGAAGCAAGGTATAGATAGTATGGTCATGTAATGAGGATGTTGGAGTACATGAGATAGTAGAGGAAGCAAGGTATAGATGGTATGGTCATGTAATGAGGATGGAAAAAGACCACAAGGGGGCCCAAGAAAGAGATGGGAGGAGCAGATAACCGAAATATTGGTCCTAAATTATAAAAAAATATATATCAAATTTTTCTTTATTATTATAAACTTTTATTTTGAAGTCAGAGTCAGTAAAAATTTTCTTCAAGATGCAGCCATTACTTGTTTGTCCAGTGGCAGCAGTGTGAATTGTGTTGTTCTTTTCTTTGTAAAATATATATTGTGTTGTTTCTTTATATATGTCTTTATCCACCTTTCATGTACCTTCTTCCAGATATAATAAAATTAATGCTCAAGATTGTAAATCCTAGCAGGATTAAGATTTGGATTCACGATTCTGAAACTTCGCACATTCTTGCATAGCAGAGAAAGTAAAGTAAAATCATGAAGTCATCATGTTTATACTAATGACTACTTGTTGAGACGAAGCGGGTACCTGTGTTGGCTCATGCTCCGTAGCGAGTCCAGTGAGGAAGCGCAAGATGTACTTGAGCGCAGGTTTCGAGATGAACTCTTTCCAGTCGTCACTGTCAGTTCTCGATTGAGTTTGCTCCAAAGATGGCGCGTGAAGCTGCAAACCCCCACACACACTTGTTAAATGGACATCACACCCGACACATCCGTATATAGCGCTTCTTAAATGCCCAAGTAGGATAAGTTTGCTGGTGAACATGGTTTATCATATAAAATTGTTTACTCACGGACACGTAGTCCAAGGCCTGACTCACAAAACCTAAGGAGATGATGTGATCCTTCAGTGTGTTGCCGATTGCGTTCCTTTCTATTACCGTCGCCAAGACGCACAACAGCTCCAACTAGAACAAGTAGTGAACGCTAAGTTGCATCCTCCTTACAACATCTACCAGTTCATTATTCATTGATGATTCCATCCTTATTTTAATATTATCTACTATGTTTAACCACGAGGTGGCCCAATGGCTAAAGGTTTTTACAGTATATATGTTGGGAAAAAAAAACAAATAAAACATAAAAATAAACTATAATTATTATTAGCACCGTGTCTTACTACCCGTTCGGGTTGTACGCACTTACGCTAATGTGTAATGGTAGGGTGATTGTGAGATGAAATGAAGGACCTACAGTTTTACGTGGAATCCGAACCACGGTGGAGACCTGGCATTCCCCACATTCACAAGATGTCTTGTCAGAGATAAAAATAAACTAATAAGTGTAAGTTTGACGAAGAAAGTCTCCCTAGAGAAAAAGGAAAAACAATCCAATGCACAAAGTTGCCATCTTCTGTCTTACAGAATAGTGGACTACAAACACAAAAACGACTAATATTTCGACATTGTTGACGTTAAATTTAAAAAAAAATAATAAGACAAACTAAATTTGGTACCAAGCAAATCTTCTCCCAAAAATGAGTTTGGCGCTCAGAACACCCCGGCAATCAGCGATAGGACCCACCTTCTGCTCATCGTCCGGCGTATGCTCAAAGTCAAACTTGTTAAAGTCGGTGACGACCTTGAAGTGGTCGCACAGTAGCGCCATCTTCTCTGCGTTGCCGTACGTGAGCGCAGCGAGGACCTTGGTGAGGTGCAGAAGCACGGAGGCGTTGCCCCGAACCCCCGCGGCCGTGGTGCAGGTGAGGAGCGCGTGGACATGCTCGGGGCCACCGAAGGTCTGGGAGTATGACAGGAACGTCTCTAGAGGCTGCGACGCCGCTTTGGATAGGATGGTTTCCATAATCTGAAATAAAAAATTATGATAATAATAAGGCTGTTCATAGCTTGGACTTGGATTATGAAAAACACCAAACTTCGACTTGGCTTAGGAAAAAGAAATCTGGTTTCGACGATTATGAAGCTTCACCAATAAAAAAAACTGAAAGCTAAAATACTAAATTAATGTACTCCTATGTACACTCTGTTTAACCAGAAGGATAGCAGCTTGAGTTGGGGAAAAGACACTATTTTACAAATCTCTTATTCACCTTCGAATCCAACTCAGAGTCGTGGAAAATATAAATATGGTAGTATAGTATAAAACACAAATAACAACTAAATTTTAACATTCTTTCTAAAAATCCATTCGTTATAACATTCATAAATTCAATTAAGTGTTAAATTACTGGTATGGGGCCAGGTTGTTAAGTTCATCCTGTCATAGGTTGAAGCCTTAGTCAATCTATACTCTAGAGAATGCAAGAATGACACCTAAAAACTCACACCGTCAACTGTCCTGAATCGGCAGCCGTGTATTCGAAATAGGTCATGTTTTCAAAAACAGAAATTGTTTTGCCACTTAGCATAACACAGAGTATTGGCAAAATTATTAACTTAGGGGAAATACTCTTTTTTTTTTTGGTATATAAGAGCGATTTTTCGGACGTTTTGAGGAAAAGACACCAGTTGTTAAAAGGGCTAGTCCGAAGTACTCTACATACTCAGCAACCGAGTTACAGTAACTTGTGGGGAGAATATCTTACAGCTTGAGTCCCTGTTCAGTCCCTGGTCAAGGGCACGGACTGCCGAGTAAGAACGATGATAGAACAATTACATTTTTCTAAACTCTTACAATTAGTTCTAAATCCTACATCCCATTTTACACTAGTGAGATGATTAATTGATTTCAATGAACAAGATCAAAACGAACCCCACCATAAACTATGTCAAAAATGAGAGCGAAAAATGATTTTTCACGGGTCTCATCAGTATCTACCATCCCGTAGCTCATTTAACAAATGGATTGATGTTTTTCCCAGAAGGCGACTACAAAGTTGTACCTCAAAGAGCGACAAGACTTGCGAAACTCACATCAAGCAGCTGCTCCGTGACAGTCCCTTGCGATGCATCGCTCTCCCCGGCCAGGCACAGCTGAAGGATACCCAGGAACACTGAGATGGCTCCCAGCTGGGATTGAATGAGGACCTCCTGGTTGCGTTGCACCTTCACACACAGCCTGAACAGTTTCAGAAGCACCTGCAGGAGCGGACGGGCCCGCGCTATGTCCTTGATGGCGGACAGTCGGTCCAGCATGATCTGTACATTCAACATTGATAACATTAGACAGGGTGACCTGGCGGTCTAGGGGTAAGGTGACCTGGAGGTCTAGAGGGTCAGGTGACCTGGCGGTCTAGGGGTAAGGTGACCTGGAGGTCTAGGGGTAAGGTGTCCTGGCGGTCTAGGGGTAAGGTGTCAGACTTCTGTGCTGGCGGCCAGGGTTCAATCCTCGGTCCAGGCACAGATTTATCTAATTGCCAAACCCTTCCTTCACCTCTGACAAGACATCTTGTGAATGTGGGGAATACCAGGCCTCCACCGTGGTTCAGATCCCGCGTTAAACTGTAGGTCCTCCATTTCATCTCACAATCACCCTACCATTACACATTAAGCGTAAGTGCGTATAACCCGGACGGGTAGTAAGACGCGGGGCTAATAATAATAATAATAATAAAAAAAATAAAAATAACAAAAATAATAAATAATAATAATCAATAATAAAAAAATAATAATCAATAATAAAAAAATAATAATCAATAATAATAATAAATAATAATAATCAATAATAATAAAAAATAAAAATAAAAAATAATAATAATATTGGACAGAGTATTTTGGAGTTTGTAGGAGGCCACATCTGCAGTAGAGCAATAATTATTGTAAGGTATCTTACAATAGAATCAATTCAAGCATTTATCTGTAGGGTGTTAGGTTAAATTTTACTACAAAACTTTACTCCGAAATTTATTATTATATACACAATTACTGCCACAAGAATTGCTGTATAGGGCGTAATTTGTACCCACAATTATAGGGGGCAGAACCAAGGGTGAAGTGGTGTGGACATGTAATGGGTAAGGAAAAACAAAGGATCCCGAGGAAGAGATGGGAGAAGCCGATAACGGCATTTTACTAAATCTCATTTTCAAAGTATATCCACGAGACTAAAGTTAATTACTACGACAACCATATTAGTCGCATACAGACTATTTGAACTTGCCTGCAGTCCTTTGCAGTCGGCCATTACGTTCGCCATCTTGTACACCTCCTCGTTGTTCACTTCCTGCTCGCTCTTGGCGTCCAACGTCTCCACAAACTCCTCGGTGGCGTCTCCCAACAGGCCCCGCATGCGATACACCACCCGCATGGCGTCTCCTTCCCCTCCTTCGGAAACCCACACCTTTTTGTACACCTGCAAAACACCGACAATACAACACCTCTTGAATTTTGTTGTTGTGTTTTTAGCTGTTATAACAGTTCAAAATTAATAATAACAGAAATTTGCATACACTATCTATTTGCGACAAATGTTAAAAAAAATCAATATACCCAAATGAGTTTAAAAAAAAGAAAAGAAAAACAGAATAGTTACATTCTTATTTATCATATAAGAGAATTCTCAAAAATCATTTTAATCAGAAACCCACCCTTAATTTTTAGTCTATAATCTTTGGTACCACAACATTAGCACAAAATCCACTAAACTGTTTTAGCTGTAGCCCCAGGGACAGAGAGATATTTAAATACAACTTGTGGTGCCACTTATTGTTTAACCCTCAATATTTTACTGATAAGGGGATGATTTTGAAACCTATCAGAGCGAGACGAGTCAAACTCATTGTTTTGCGAATGCAAATCCCCATTTTACCGTCAACTTACAAAATTATATTCTGAGTCGTGGTGAAAGAATTTATCAATTTGGAAATAGGAATATAACAGACTAATAAAAAATGGCAATAGTAATTAAGTGTCAATATTTTTTTGGTTATAATGTGTTGATTATAAGTCATACATTCAATTAAGTGTTAAATTACTGGTCTGGGGACTGGATGTTAAGTATGTCTTGGGCCTGAACCACCAAAAACAATATTATAACTCTAAAAAAAATAATTTATATTCAAAATTATTTCAAATCTCGAATGTCGTCACCTCTCTGACGGGCAGGTCAAGGCTGATGATCTTGTTGTTGACGAGGAGCTCCATGCCATTGTCGTCCTCCAGGAGCGCCACCAGCTCACAGTCCTGACAGATCTTGTTCTTGACGTCGCGCATCAGAGGCCCCAGGCCCGGCTCCGTGCTGCTGTACGGGTTGCCCAACATGCGGCCCTGGAACGCACAGGCCTGGTCTTAGCAATGCGATAGCGAGCTTTGATCACAAATAAATATACAAACCAGAGGTCGAACCGATCACCACTATTCTCAAAGCCAGGTCTAAAGATGAACAATTATTGCTAGAGGGTTTGCGCTCACAAAAATATCATTTTACAAAATGTTTATTTGCAAAATTATTTGTAATATTTCATCCTAAGATGATAAATCAAATTATTAACACACTTTGCAAAACTATTTAATAATAATGATAATAATAATATTTAGCACCGCGTCTTACTACCCGTTCTGGTTATACGCTTTAAGTACTAATTACTCTAATGGATTAGGAATTGGGGAGGTTTAATTAGAGGAGGTGAAACCGCATTTGCGTGGAGGGAGAGTGGAAAACCATTTAGGAAAAACTACCCCCAGTTCACTCGACCGAGATTCGAACCTTGATCTCCCAGTCCTCAGTGGCCGAGCTCAACACGACAAGTGTGTTAGCCAACTACGCCACCGAGGCGGGTAAAACTATTTAAATACTCCATTTAAGTTCCATATCTTCTATCCTGAGGTGTTATATTTATATAAAATAATGTGGACTACTAGGAATGATTGCTATAATAACTTGGTTATTTATCACATTAGAGTGATGTATTACAAATAATTGTGAGATAAAAAAAAGCGGTTATAACAGAATTTAGTGCATAGTATAAATAAACAAAATATAATATTTTTTTCAAAGCATAAAATAATAATAAAGAATATTCAAACTTAATTAGACTAAGAGAATAATTAATTTAAATAATTCTGTTTAGAATTGGTGAAGCCAACCTGAACGGATAGTTAGGTTAGGTCTAGATAGAAAAACACGCTTCTTTCCTCATTTCTTCTTAAACTTACTGAGTTAAGGAAAACCTCTTTTCACTTTAAGAGGTAATTGTATTATATTTGGGGGGACGAACACAATATGGCTGTTACAATGACAAGAAGAACACAGTTCACACTTTACACTGCTACCATTGGACAAAAAGGTAATGGTTGCTTCTTAAAGAAAATTGATCGTCACCGCCCAATTTCCCCGACCATGACCTCTTTGTCCATTGGCAGCAGTGTAAAGTGTGAACTGTGTTCTTCTTGTCATTGTAACAGCCATATTGTGTTTGTTTCTTTTATGTGTTTCTATCCACCTTTCCTAGACCTTCTTTAAAATATAATACATTTTCACAGTTAGACATTCTTTAGAATTTTCAGAAAAATTCCTCTATCAATTGAAGACACATCGAACGTGCCCTCAATTGACGAAGGCAAAAATGTAAAACCATGTGTAACTGGAGAAGTGTGATAGTTTAACAAGAAATGAATAGACGTGTGATTGTTCCTATTGAGTCCTAACCTGACTATCCTTTCAGGTTGGCTTCCTTCGTCATCATTCACTCTACATTAATGTACAGAGGTCATATTTGTTAAAACAGTTGGTATAATCAGACAGGAACCAGTTTCATGGTGTACTGGATAGAGAAACTATCTTGAGATCCAGGTCGTAAAGGAATCACATGGGAGGAGGGTGCGGGGCATTATGGGGCTTCAATTTAAAAAAAGATACTAAACCATGACTCAAACTCAAAATAAACTAAACGTATAAAGATACCTGCAAAAAGTCTTCCTGCTGAGGATCCTTCTCCAGAGTCAAGAAGAACTCTCCGACATCATTCTCCTCCGGGTAGATGATGGAGCAGAGACGCTCAAATATAAACACGGGCGTTCTCACATCTTGGGGACTGTACTTCTGAACAGTCTCGATACAGATGGCCATGAACGCCTTGGTTTCTTCCTCCGTTCCTGCAAGATACACACATACTTCTCCACACAACTTCGACCAGAAACATTATCACATTGGAGTAACACTTATGTCGCATTATTGGTGGACGAGAAAACAATGAGCGATAGTGGTTTAAAATGAATTCAAACATTCATATGAATTGTAAGGGTCTCAACTTAGTATTGAAGACTAACACTTTCAATTTATGTAGTACCTATCTGTAACTCCTGAAACACGAGAGGGGAAGTAAACAATGCTACTGAGGTGTTGCTAATACAAGAGGTGTTTTTTAAGTAAGGACTGTTTCGTAATAATATTGGAACTACTAAATATTTATGGGTATTTCTTTTTTATCCAATTCTACATACCTCTAGATACTTTTAAGCATAGTTTGTTATTTAAAAATTTGTTGTATCGTGAGATTTTTGTAGAGCCTCATCATAGAAGTTTGCCACCAGCGAGGAAGGCCATTCCTGAATAGTTTTCACTTTAACCAGATCTTTTGAAATCCCGCGCATTCGTTCTTTCGTGCAGGTAAGCTGACAACAATAAACAAAGCTGCGTTTCATCTGACCTTGATGAAATTTCGCCGCAGCCTGTCTGGAGTGTTGTTGCGAGGGCCCCACTCTGCACAAACGCAAGCAGTCATCGAATCTTTTGGTTACCCCCCTCCCACCCACTTGACCTTGCGCCAGGTGACTAAAGTCTTTCCCTTTACCTGAGAAAGCTTCCTCGCCGGCAAGCACTTCATGCCGATGACGAAGTGAAAACAATTGTTCATAAAATAATTTCCTTTCTGGCGGCGATAGACTTCTATGATGAGGGTCTAAAAATGTATCTCAAGATACAACAAATCTTTGATCAACGACAGAAACTGTTGAAAAGTAACTGAAGGTATGTAGAACTGTATATAAAAAAAATACCCAAAAATATTTCATAATTCTTATTTTATTGCAAAACGGTTATTACTTAAAAAAAAAAGAAAGAAAAAAAGACACCCCTCGTAGATCATATAAACGGCGACCCGGCATGTTTCAGCAGAGNAAGAAAAAAAGACACCCCTCGTAGATCATATAAACGGCGACCCGGCATGTTTCAGCAGAGACCGGAGGAAGGCACAAAATAGTCGAAAGTGATAATCATTAAGTGAAAGAAACACCAAAAGTTCACAATACATGTTTTTAAGAACTTCTACCTTCAAATGACTATTAAAACATATTTACAAAAAATTTCAGCATTTTATGTTCGTAAAACATGTGATGAAATAAAACCAAATTGAAACTTTTACCGAAATTGATTAATTGGGATTTAAATTCGAATTGTGATCAATTTTGGTTGATTTAAATGCGATTTAACCCTAACATTACAGTGTTACAAACAAAGTTCCCTAAGCCTATCAACAGGAGTTTATTGTGGGCAAACACAGCTAATCTAGAAGATAATGAGGTGACTCACTTTACCCCCCTGTCCCTTCCACCCGCCCTACAAGTGTAACTTCCATCCTCCGCCATCATACCCTACTCTACAACCAAACACATGTCGACTTGCGACTATTCCCAAAGTACCGACAGAACTCACCAGAAGTCATCTCCTCCAGAAGCTCCAGCAGTTTCTCCTGGGTCTCGTCTATGAGCCGGGTTCTCTGCACCACCAGGCGCCTCAGAGAGAGGTAACCGTTGAGCACCGCCCCCACCAAGCGGCCCTTGTACTGCTGCTTGATGCTCTCCTGGTCGAGAAACGACGCCAGGAGCTCGGTCAGCATCTTCAGGGCATAGCCTTCCACATAAGAACAAACTATATGAGAGACAACAGAGAAGCACAACCAATCAGACGAGACATACAAGTGCGACGGCAACACGTTTACAACAGTGGACCGGCCGGCGTAAACATGATTCACTAGACTGGACTGTACAAACAGAATGGCCACTAACCAGCCGATTAGCGATATAACTCGCCAGAACAGGGTCCTCTACTGTATTTTTAGCACCATGTCTTACTCCCCCTTTGGGTTAAATTATCATGCCAGTGTGTTGGGGATGGGAAAAACAGAATTTAGAGGATATTATTATTATTATTATTAGCACCGCGTCTTACTACCCGTTCGGGTTATACGCACTTACGCTAATGTGTAATGGTAG
>CABFOV010009294.1:0-19980 GCA_902141375.1 Timema poppense
GGCCATGTGCTGCGACATTTGAAGTGAGCGTTATTTGTAGTTCAAATTCGAGCAACATTTGCTGCTCGTCTGGCCGTAGCCTTAGACAGGGCTTAATCCCAAAAAGCTGTTGGATTCTCACACCAATTATATGCATTTTATGGCAGCTCTTAGGTGCATGGTTGTATACTCATGCGAAATGAAACCAAACACCCGAGAATTATTGAATGACATACAAACTTTTACTAACAATAAAATGAAGCACACCATTGTTACAGTATCCCCATGGCTTCTTTGGTGCTGACTGACAGCTTTAAAAAGTTACCAGGCCACATTACGTATTCCTACGTTGAGTAAAATGATCTGTAAAAACAGAAGTCAGCTGTGAGCTGTCAGTCAGCACCAAAGAAGCCGTGGGGCTACTTTATAAATAAAAATGTTTCAAATAGTCTAATTTTTTTTATACAGGGGTCTACTCTTTTTTATTTAAAGTAATAAGATACTAAGTTGGAATTATTTTTACTTAAGAAAATGACAACATAATTTTTTTGAAATGTGGCCACCTCATTATTTTAACGAACATTCTGGCCTGTATGATCAAACACACCTGTTTTAAGACATTAGTCTATTAATAGACTGAATTACCTATGATAAGGTCAGGGTTTGAATTCAGTAAGGGTACACTAAGAGTGTTTTCCTAAATGGGCACTAATTCTTTTTCCACGGGTACATTTTTTTATAAACTCTATCTTCCTCAACCTTTCTCTATCACTTTGATTAAATGTAACTAGCTTGGACTGGTAAGCATAAGATGTGTAATAATAATTTGTCACATCAAAACATATATATATATATATTTTCCCTTTCATACAATTAACAAAAATCTTTCCGACTCACTGAAATTCTTGAAAAAACTTATGTGAAGTATGTAACCAAGGATGGATCCTTTAATCACTCGAAACTCTTGGGTAATTAAATACCTTAGAGATTCGAGGATTCAAAATAAAATCATGGTTCAAGGTTTATTTAATATATGTTAAAAAAATATATCCGAATCTAATTCTTTTTAAGCACTATTATGATGCTTGTTAGTGGTTTAGCTCAACATAATTTTATGATAAAGATGACAAGTAAGAACCAGAATCCAGACCATTAGTTTACCACTTAGTTGAACTCCTCTGTGTGGCAATGTTTTAAGCAACAATATTATAAAATAAATTTTAATATGAGCCTTTTTCATGAAACACTTTTGTTCTTGAAACAATGCTCATAAACAATTTTTTTTAACTCTTATCGTGCTTTGACTTCTAACGTTAGAAGCTGATCCAATCAACTTTCCAGGTTTGCGCTAATTCTGGCATCACATAATGGATAAGATAGTGTATTATTTCACTAGAATGAGAACATTCTAAACTATTATAAATAATAATATTTAGCACCGCGTCTTACTACCCGTTCGGGTTATACGCTTTTAAGTACTAATTACACTAATGGATTAGGAATTGGGAAGGTTTTATTCAGAGGAAGTGAACCCGCATTTGCGTGGAGGGAGAGTGGAAAACCATTTAGGAAAAACCACCCCCAGTTCATCGACCGAGATTTGAACCTCGATCTCCCCGTCCTCAGCAGTAGAGCTCAACACGACAAGCGCGTTAGCCAACTACGCCACCGAGGCGGGTAACTATTATAGAATAGTATGTACAGATAAAAATGACTAAACAGTTTGAAAAATTTCTTCATAAATAACAGTTTGGCAATTTTTCCTTACAAAAATGATTAAATATCTATGTCATCCTTTGCACACAAATTGTGAAACTAAAAGGGTTAAATGTCTGTATAGTAAACATAAAGAGGGAGAATTAAATGTTCACTTTAGTAGTAAATAAAAATGAGAGCAAAAAGTTATGAAACATCTTAAAAAAAATTGAGAGGAATTTTTTGCGCTGTTATTTATTGTAAAATATTACCACTTTTGAAAAAGGCTTGATGCAAAATATTGATTCTAACTCTAAAAGCATTACTATCAATTAACATTTTTATTGTTATTTTTCTACATTAGATTGCATTCAAACACAATTTTGCATCCTCTTATCAGTTCCAAATGGCCAAAGCCTGTGCATGGCTGTTGCGAAAACCCTCGGCGAGAATGTTTCCTCGACGTTGGGGTGATGGCGAATCATTGTCGCTGTAAACAGAAATAATTAACACACATCATTAAGATAATCTTACCAACCACTTTTATAGTTTAAGACAAACTTAGGATGAAACATAAATTTGTATATTTTAATTCATGTCATGTATGTAACTTGAATTTATAGCAAATCACCGAAATACATGTTCCTATCTAACTGTCCTATCATTCTTAGCTAATTTTTCTTTTTTTTCTCTTTTGTGTTTTTTGTTTACCTCTTTTAGGATGTTGCATTGCATGTTTTACACTCCCTCCTGATGAGTTCCGATAGAATGAAACCTAGGTCGAGGGATTGGGCGGTAGCAATTGATTTTATTAAATATAACAAAATATAATAGGGGTGTAATATTTTATAAAACATTCTAAAATAAATTAAAATGGAGAAGTGTTAGTTTAAGATATGATAAAACTGGGATATTAAATAGGTTAGATTTATTACCTATTACATTTTTTTTTAATATGAAAATTATAAAAGAAAGAATGCCCTGGTGAACATTATATAATGCACTATTCTCATCACAATATGGAGGGTAAGACGCCAAACACAAATTTAACAAAAATATCATAGCGAATATAGCATTTTGTGCTATTCCTAACCCCTAATAAATATTAGTGCTCTGAATTAAAAAAATAACTATGTAAATAGTAGAATCAACCAATATAACATAGTTTCTATTAAACCAGATTTATGAAGTTAAATATTTAATATTTCATCACTGTACCATAAATGCAAATTAGTCAACATATTAAAGAAAAATTGTGGAAATTTGTAAAATAGCCAAATTCACCCTAGAAGGGCCTTATTCCTGTTTAATTTTTCTAATTAAGGTACAAAAAGAAAAATTAAGCCAACTTAAAACTGCTACTTTTTATTTGAAAAAACATTCATTTATATAAAAAAAGAAAATTATAATTGATAAATATTTAATATTCCTTGTTACACAAAACATATTACATGCACACCTTACTTAGTATGGAGTGTCACGATAAAAAATTACACTTTAAAATATCAATTATTATACTAAGTTTTTAAAAAAAAATTTTTGCAAACTAACCAAAGCTACATTTTTAAATGTGTTTATATTCTTATTTCATTTATTCATGTTATGGCAAGACTGCTATCCATACAGCACATTAATTATCTCCATCCCTAATTGTAAATTTAATTCATCAACAAACTTTTCACAATAAAGTTATTCATGTAAAATGTAAATTTAAAAAAATGTAAAAAACTGTTTAAGAAACACCACCCTTAGTACACCCGACATGGATCGAACCACTATCTACCCATCATCAGCAGTCTAGTATATTGCGAGAGTGATGCCTTATAGTTGATATCCAGGGTGGGCAACCCCGTCACCAATCGCCACATGTGGCGAGTTGTCTGTAAAAGTGTGGTGAATTTGAGTGTGCTCTCACAGAAAAATAAACTTTTTCCTGATAGCGGGAACATTGTTGTAACTAGATGTTTACTGTATATCATTGGAAACATTCCACTTTGTGAATAAGTTAGAGGTACAACACTGCCATCCGATACTCCCCTCTACATTTTTACCAACAATTCGAAGGGCTGTATTTAAGAACGAGCTGCGTTTTAAGGAGAGATTACTTTGTGGGCTGGAATTTTAAAGAAGGAAAACTCCTTTCCTAGACACGGATTGAGTTGTGAAGCCGCGATTACACGAGGCCGGTTGACAAACTGACAGTAGACTGATGCCATTTGAGTTTGCCTATCGACTGGCCTCGTGTAAAAGCGCCTTGAGGGAAAATGTTACTCGGCACTGCTCTTCTGTTTCACTTTCCACAGTAATTAGGGTCCATTCACCCCTTTACCTATTTTAGTTCTTACACTTTAGTCTAGCCCCGTCCTTGAACGGGTGCTGTCTAATAGATAATGATTAGTAACAAACATTTTAAGAGGCGCGTTTTCGCCTGTTCCGCGTGTACAATTTTCTCGTGTTTTTTTTTGCTTTACAAAAAACTTTTATTTAAAATTTTGGCAAATCCTTCTTGAGAGATGGATAAATGGGTGATTCGAAAACGAAATAAACCAGCAGTAGGGGATTAGTGCTGAGGGGAGTGAAGCAGACAAACTTATTGATTCAGAACCTAGTGGTAGAAAGAAAAAGACAGGAGACTGGAAGAGTGTAACGCGAAATCTTCAACAAAGCTGGGAGCTAAAAATTTGTAGTGACTCAAATATAAATACAGATCTCAAATTGTTGATGTCAATATGGAGACAGAGTTAAACAGATGTGCATCGAGTTCAGACATTACGCCAATGTTCCTGCAACTTGCCAGACAAAAGAACTGCCAAATTCCATATTAAACTGTTTTACATTTTCTATTTGAAAGGTTTTAATCATTTGTGTCCAAATAAATTGTAATTGAATAGTTAAAGTTTACGTATTTTGAATACTCTTATTCAAACAGTGTGTTGATTTAAATACACGTTTATGCATCCTAATTTCTCAATTTTTACATGATGTGAATTTCACTTCTCATTCGCCATACTTAATACTATTTTGATAAATATGTTGGCCACCCCTGGTTTATACCAACCACCGAAGTGGGCTATTGTAAATATTATTGATTTTAATAGCCCATATACTAGATTCTAGAGAATGCCCTTTGCTGTATTTTGTAATGTAGATGTGGTATTTTAAATTCTTACCTATACAGAGGCACAGCATCTGTCAGCTGAGAGTATTCAACCAAAGCAACAAATACAACCAACATTGCCAGCTGAAAATGTTTAGAAAGTTTATTATATATTTATTATAATTAAGATACATAAAATTGAGATGACTTAAACAATCAAAGGTTGCACAAAGCAAACTAAGCTCAATCTTAAAGATTGATCAAAGACAGAATTGGCGGAGATAAAAAAACTGGGTATGTATAAAAAAGTATTTTAAAGATTTAAAACACGTATCAGTGGTCACATGATCTAACGTGTCCCTCTCATGTTGGACCGGATTGCTGGTGATAGAGAGATCCAAGTTCAAATCCTGGACGTAAGTACTAAAGTTCTTTTTTTCCTAAATGGTTACCTTCTCTTCTTCCACGCAAATACGAATACATTTCCTCTACAATTCTAACTTCCTCATAGTTATTCCATTTACTCTTTTTACTTTCTCGCTAACTTACAGGTATAGAAAGTATTGTGATTGTCAAAAAAATCGAACTAAAGATTTTGACGAATCTCGATGTTTCATGATCCTCCGAATCCGAAAAAGTGGTTTTTTAATTTACGTATGTCGGTCTGTCTGTACCTCCAACTAGAGCCCAAGCTATTTTACCGATCGGGCTAAAACTTGGTATCTAGGGTTTTCATAGGGTTACCCCTAGGGGTTTTTGGAATTATATATCTAACCTTAAAATTGTAACCCTGTTACAAACACTTAGAAGAAAAAGAGATTGTTTGGCTCACCACTCCGGCCCCAGTTGACCTCGTCTTGGCCACGCTCCACTCCACTCAACTCCACAAACACGACCCGGCACTATCAACATCGAACTGACACTAGAGGCCTGGCTTCATCCCTCGCCGCGCCCAAGAAAAAAGACGGACGATATGCGCAGCTTGGGTGCGCGTTGCCGACACTGTTCAAAGATTTTAGAATATTGTTGAGCGCACCGTTTGAAATAAGCATAGACTATTAGAATATATCCTGGAAGGTTGCTACCCTGTACCCCTATCCCCCTCCTTTGGGTCCATACCATGAGAGCACATGGCTTCACTTTATCTGGTATATATAGGGCATCGTTCTGTAATGCCGGTACACATTACACTGCGATCATTAGGCGAGAAAGCTTTTTGCTAGATTAGGTTTACGTCGATACTATCAAAATTCCATTTGGCTTTAACAATTCAAAATTACTGTTAAGGATTTCATATTTAAAGACTTATTAATTTACTGTACCTGGTCTCCTTTAAATTGCTTGCGGTCATGGATAATATATATATTTTTACACGGTTTGACCGAATAATTTATTTAATGTTACTGTGTGGTTTATTGAGATAACTTCTATTTATTATATGTACTATCTGTTTATTCAGCTTCATGGATAGTCCTATACCTTGGAGCACCGCCATCTTAGGTCCATTATTGACTCTTGCGGCGTTATACTTTGCTTTGCCGATTTTATATATTTAAATGGTTATATCTTTTGTTGTTTATTGGAAATTTATTTATTAGTGTTACTATTTGCTAGATTATTTAATGTTGGTTAAATGTAGGGCCGCTAGTTGGTAGGTTTGCTGTCTAATTTGGGCTTCGTATTTAACGTAAATGCAGCCAGTCGTGGCATTTGTTTCTAAATTAAATTGTTGTTTGTTTATTGTACGCCCAATTACGGCCGGAGAGATACTGTATATGTTGTTAAGAACTCTTTGTTCACTGTTTGAGAACCACCGGTGGTGGCGTGTAAATTCCTTTAACATAACTAGTGGTTTTGGCTATCCTTTATTATTACTTTCATAGGATGTGTATGGAGGTCAATCTAACTTATGATTGTAAGATTTGATTATGTCGCCGTTTAAGAACATTTGAAGGAGTCCCACATGTTCCATAAATTATAACTCCTGCGCCTAACGCTATTCATGTCTCACTCATTCTTTGAGCTTTTTCTTGCTATGTTTTCTTTGACTAAAATAATATCTCTTGTGATCAACCTAAATATTGTTATTGGATAATAATAAGGAGACGGGTTACAAAATTAAGGGTAGTTTACTGAAAGGCAAAATGGGAAAAAGTCCATTTCCTAAAAATCGGCTCTAATGATTTTGATTAAATTTAATTTCAAAACATTTATAAATATTCTAAACAAAATGGCTACTCTCAATATTTCGTCAAAATTACTTTAAAGACTCCGGTCTGATGGGTAAATTATACATATATTTTTTTTATCATATCTCCGTAACTCTTTGAGGTATGAAATTACTTATCACTACAAATATTTATATCTATTTATAATACAAATATTTTATTCGAAGCATATTTTTATAAAAAACTTTCAAGCTATACTTATATATATTTCTTAACTTTTCGAACATTCAGGTCAAGTATTCATGACCCCCTGAACCATAAAATGTTGTCTTTGCAATTCCGTTTGTCTGTGTGTCTGTTTAAACTTAAAATTAAGAGTAGTTTAATAAAGGGCGAAAAGAATAAAAATCGATTTTCTCAAAATTGGCTTAAACGATTTTGATTAAAATTCGTATCTAGGCATTGATTAAGATTATAAATAAACTGGCTATTTTGATTTTCCCATGAAAATGACTTTTAGGGTACTTTACAGATATTGAAAATTTCGTATCTCCACAACTATATGAGATACTAAATAACTTATCATAGCAAAATTGTAGTACTATTAAAAATAAAAGACTTTTATATGAAATATATTTTTATAAAACCAACAGTTTTTGAGTTATTGGCAAATATATTAATACAATTTTGTGAGCTTTAGTTGTAAAGAGATACTACTTAAATTTTAACGCAATAATTCTCCATTGCCATAGAGTAATTTATTTTATTTTATTATTAGCACCACGTCTTACTACCCGTTCGGGATGTACGCACTTACGCTAATGTGTAATGGTAGGGTGATTGTGAGATGAAATGGAGGACCTACAGTTTAACGTGAAATCCGAACCACGGCGGAGGCCTGGCATTCCCCATATTCACAAGTTGTGATTAATACACGTCTTGTCAGAGGTGAAGGGAGGGTTTGGTAATCAGATAAATCTGTGTCGGGACATAGAGTAATTAAATATAAGCAAGTCTATTAAAAAGTTTATTTTAATTTTACTCAAACCTCTTAGGAGAAATGTTTGTACAAAAATGATCTATCTCTATTTTAGACTCAATAGTCAATATTTATATTTTTTATTGGTCAAAATGATTTTAAATGAGGAATTTAATAGCAATGCGATGACATGAAGATGTGCAATACCTAATAAAATGTCGAAAATCTTAACCGGAAGTAGAAATT
Source organism: Timema poppense (assembly GCA_902141375.1). NCBI lineage: Eukaryota > Metazoa > Arthropoda > Insecta > Phasmatodea > Timematidae > Timema > Timema poppense. Next base: position 8,165 of record CABFOV010009294.1, read on the forward strand.
TTAATACGAAGGGTTGACCCTCGTGAACCCGATATTGATCTTTTTTTATCGGTCCAAACATACAAATGAGGATATTAATTCTTTAAAAATAAAATTAAAAAAATTAAAACTGTTACTCAAAAAATGTTTTACACAAGTATAGTGCAATTTATTTGGGTTTACTAGTGTATATTATTTCGTTTCACATATATTACGAGTTTTGAATAAATATCTAAATTTTTAAATAATAGAGTGAGAAAGTCCGTGTGGAGTTCCGTACAATTTATTTAGCACAGCATCTTTATAATAGTTTAGGTTATACGCCTATATATTAATTTATCTAATGGTTTAGGAATGAGAACAGTTGAATTTATAGGAAGTGTACCTTCATTTGCGTGGAACGGGAGTAAAACACCATTTAATAAAAACCACCCTTACTACACCCGGCTGGAATTTGAACCTCGATCTCCCCATCATCATCTGTCTAGTCTTTTACGAGAGTGACGCCTAATACCATGCAGCCACTGAAATACAGCATGTAATTTATGTAATTAATGTATGCGTATACCCCAAAGAGGTATTTAGTTGAAGGGGGAAAAAAAGTAATTAAAACTTGCGTTAATGGACACACAGCCAAAGGCGTCAGGCTCGTAGTCCTGGATTACCTGTGACGAGAAGGTCGAAGTTCGAATCTTAGCCGGGTGCTCTTGTTGTGATTTTTCACATGTTATTTTTTATTCCTGTGTGTGGTTTTACCATCCCCTTTTATCTAAGCTACCCCCTACCCTAATTCCATCCCCTTGAAACAAGTTTTTTTTCATACCGTGTGTTACTACCTGTCTGAGCTATCGGTATTTTAATCAAGCCAATGGGGCAGAGAGGAGGATGGCATAATTCAGAGGAAATATAACCGCATTTACCTGGGAGGAGAGTGAGACACCATTTAGGAAATAATACCCTCAGTGCACTGGATGGGATCCAAACCCAGACCTACGCGTCACTGGAAAACCTATACACTTGAGGATCCTGACTCACAGTGCCCGCAGATGCGGCTACAATCAGTGGCGTAGCGAGGGCATCTGACGCCCTTGACGGGTCTCTAATTTGGAACCCGCTACCCAGTGTATAAACCAAATTCTTATACGAAGCGTTTTAAGAACTTTCTGGAGAACTTGGAAATATCAAGCGACACTGGAAGACAATAAATGAGGCGCGCCTTTTCAATATGTACCTTACTTAAATTTTGATTATTAAAAGTGAATATTTTGCAATTATTATTTAATAATAATTAATAACATTAGGATTTCCACAGTTTTTATTAATAATAATAATTTCAATTTCCTTTCTTATATTATTATTATTATTATTATTAGCACCGCGTCTTACTACCCGTTCGGGTTATACGCACTTACGCTAATGTGTAATGGTAGGGTGATTGTGAGATGAAATGGAGGACCTACAGTTTAACGTGGAATCCGAACCACGGTGGAGGCCTGGCATTCCCCACATTCACAAGATGTCTTGTCAGAGGTGAAGGAAGGGTTTGGTAATCAGATAAATCTTTGCCGGGACCGAGGATTGAACCCCGGCCGCCAGCACAGAAGTCTGACACCTTACCCCTCCTTTCTTATAGTGCTGGCCAACAGTCATGAGACCCATGACAAGCTAGCACTGAAATTACACCTAAAATAATTATAATAATAAAAAAAATTTTTTTTAATTATTAGATATAAATATTAATAAATATGATTTTTTTTCAACTTGTTTTCTTTTGATTTTTTTTTTAACTAATGGCAACTCTCTGACCATCTTTGACTAATGGTACCCAGCTCCCCACCCCACCACCTCCTTTTGCTACGCCACTGGGTACAATAAGTTGTTACTGGTTTTATTTTTACCACCGTGTATTACTAACCATCTAGGCTATATACATGTCTGCACCAGTGGAGTAGAAATGAGTAAAGTTAGAATTTAGATTAAATGTATTGACTTTTGAATGGAGGTGGAGTGGGGAAAAACATTTAGGAATGACCGCCCTCGATACATCCTGCCAGGGGTTTGAGCCCCGATCTGCCCATCACCGTCAATCAACTCTATTTCCAGAGTGACGCCTTAGACCATGCAGCCACCGATGTGGGCGCTACTTTCTGTTGAACGCATTAATAAAATTAATATATAATTTAAAACATTATTCAAAACTTAGGTAATGCCTTCTTACCTTAAACATAATCTTCATGCTGAGCATTATAAAAGTTAAAAATTGTTTTCTTGTTAATTCTGGTAGATATAATGTGTGAGTGGATTAAGACTTCTGGCATGAATTTTTATAGTCAGGAATTATATATAAAACCATTTTATGCCAAGTTTACCTTCTATTAAAGTGTATTTAATAACCATGTTAAGTGTTTAGAACAATGGATCTGTCTACAAAAGCAGATTTATGTTGATTTAAAAGGCATTGATATTATGTTAACAAAATTAAATTGTCTTCATTGTTATTTTCTTCCTTGAATAAAGTCTAAACTAAATTTATAATATTCAGTTAATTAAAGAATTCCATTGTATTCTTTTTTTCCTGTTGGTTATTATGATTTTCCCCCCCTCCCCCCTCGTTTTATCAAGCGTTAAAGTAAGAATAACTATGTGTTTGTGACTATAAAAGTACATTAATGAAACCTAATTATTATATAATTCACAACGAAACGAATTCATTTACTGACTTCTCTATGCTATATTTTAACTATCCTATTTGGAACGTTAATATCTCCCCTTGACCGATTAAAAATGGTTTCAATTTTTTTTTGTATGCCACATCTTGTAAACAATTCGAGGTACTGTATCTGCATACATACAGTAGGCCCATGGCTTCTTTGGTGCTGACTGACAGCTCACAGCTCACTTCTGACAGTCAACATTTAGGTACAGTAGCCCCATGGTTTCTTTGGTGCTGACTGGCAGCTCACAGCTGACTTCTGACAGTCAACATTTAGGTACAGTAGGCCCATGGCTTCTTTGGTGCTTACTGACAGCTCACAGCTCACTTCTGACAGTCAACATTTAGGTACAGTAGCCCCATGGTTTCTTTGGTGCTGACTGACAGCTCACAGCTGACTTCTGACAGTCAACATTTAGGTGCAATAGCCCCATGGCTTCTTTGGTGCTGACTGACAGATCAAAGCTGATTTCTGACAGTCGATATTTAGGTACAGTAGGCCCATGTCTTCTTTGGTGCTTACTGACAGCTCACAGCTCACTTCTGACAGTCAACATTTAGGTACAGTAGCCCCATGGCTTCTTTGGTGCTGACTGACAGCTCACAGCTTACTCCTGACAGTCAACATTTAGGTATATACAGTAGCCCCATCGCTTCTTTGGTGCTGACTGACAGCTCACATCTGACTTTTGACAGTCAACATTTAGGTATATACCTAAATGTTGACTGTCATAAGTGACAGCTGCTAAACACATGTTTTTGCAGCTCATTTGGTTCGGCGTAAGGATACATAATTTGGTCTGGTAACTTTTCAAAGCCGTCAGTCAGCACCAAAGAAGCCATGGGGATACTGTACACAAATGGGGTAGAGTTGATAATGATAGAATGAACATAAAGGAAATGTAACCGGGTCATTAAAACAGGACTTTTGGTCTGCTTCATCGTCTATGAAGGTTTTTTTCCTCCATCTATTCCGTCTTCATATCATCCTTACCACTTTGATTAAATCTTTAATAACTCTTGTGTTGGAAGTAAGACAAAAGTCTGAGGCATGTGTCCGTTTTTTTCACAATATAATAATAATAATTCATTGTACGATTCCTCTCTGACCCTGAAAGAATGAAGTGTTTTCATCATCAACTTTTCTCGGATGTTCTTTGATAACATGTTACTCTCCTGTGATTGGTCGAAGATTTATCTAGACATAACTCTCCTATTTCTGCGAAGAGGAATTGAGTGAAAAACGAGGGGGCGGGAAGAGGGGGGGAGGTAGGAGATTCATCTTATTCTTGTATGTTGTTATTTCTTATGGATCAAGAAACTTGTTTTTGTTTGATGAAAAATATGAGAAAGCTGCTTTTTAACCTTTTTTTATTATAAGAAGAGGAACAAAAAAAAAATCTCATTTAGCGATAGGAGTTAAAGTTTTATATTCTATATTTTCAAATAAATATTATTTGTTTATTCCAACCTAAGGTTAGTAAAGTTTTTTTTGGTGGACCCATTAGAGCTACCTATGTTTACACTGGTGTGTCAGAGGTGAGGAATACAATATATCTATACTTCTATAATATCTATACTAATATTATAAAGAGGAAAGTTTTGTTTTTTTGTTTGTAATGGATAAACTCAAACACTACTGGAGCGATTTTAAAAATTCTTTCAACAATATAAAGCTACATTATCAGCGAGTAACATAGGCTATATTTTATTTTGAAAATTTAATTTATTCCTCATAAAAATGTCGATATTCACTCATATTTTATGGTAGAGTCTATGATGATCCTTCAATATGTGTGTTGAAAATAATAATGTGGGGGTAAGGGGGAAGGGTCTAGTATGGAATATACCCGAATTCACATGGACGGAGAGTGGAAAATCACTTAGGAAAAAAATACCTTCAGTACACCCAACCGGGATTCGAACCCCCCAACCTTCTCGTGACCTGCAATTTAGTATGTTGTGAGAGTAACATCTTAGACCATGCGACCACTGACGTGAGTAATAATGTATGCTATGTTAATGATTCAGTTGTCAGGACTGATTCTGCTACCAGTCATAACGTATCAGTTTGGGATACAAATGGAACTAAAAAAAAAGTTGGACCGGGGTAATATCAGAGACTTGACGATAAATTAGGAGCTTTTTGAATAAAAAAAAAAAAGTAGCGGCAACGGTCTAAAAAACTGAGATTAAAGGCAGGAGGTTTCATCGTGCTGACCACATAGCACCATATATCCACAGAAGTTGGCACTATCTTCGAATGAGGGCTGAAGCCATGGAGTATTTTTTTAAATTCTACAAATATTAATATAAAAAATGATTTATTATTTGTCATGGACGTCACGGTATTTGATTAAAAAAATTTTTAAATGAAAAGAAAAAGTGTTTATAGAATTCCACGATCACCTTGACAAATATTTAAAAAAATGCTGTTTAGAAAATTAAACTAAAGTTATCTAGTGAAGCAATATTTTTTTATTGTGTTAAAAATAAAATCTTTGCTCTAAAAAAGATGTACAAATATTAGCCCTAGTTCCCACTACCTTCCATATCACCTTGATGTAATTAATTGGAGTCGTCTGTAACTCAACCGTCGTTATAAACTTTCATTTATCTATCAATTATAACGAAGTTAAAGATTACCAATAAAACAATTCTCGAAGCAAACCAATTAAGTTAACGAGATGATTGCGTTAATTTAATGTTTACATTTTATTTATATTTAACCAGTGTGTTTGTTGGAGATATCGGATAACAGAGATGTGTCGTATATTTTAATTAGAGATGTGACGCTCGAATTCTCGGATCCCTCGAAATCTATGTTAGTCTAGAGATTTCGAGATTCGTAAAAATCTCAAAAAAGTACCTTGAATACAATTGTTATGAATACCTTGACTTCAAATAAGAATTTTAAGCGATTGGTAAAAGGAATTATTTAGACTTGTGTAGTCGGAAAATTAACAAAATCACAAAGAAGGACAAATAATATTGTAATAATATAATTAATTTACATAAAAGGGTTATCTTTGTTGTTATGACGTAATATAATATGATAAATATAATATAATTTATCAGTGGCACCAAGCCTTAAACAACCATTAAATTTTCATTTCAAATTTTTTTTCTTTCTTTTACTTTAGCTAAAATTGTACATTTTTAAAGATTTGAAATTCAAAATAAAATTTAATATTCGAGAAATATAGGATTTGACTCATCTTTAATTTCAATTATTATTGAAAGTACAATGATAATATAACAATTTATGTTAGTTAAATGTACCCTTTCTAAACTTAGATAGCCACATTTAATTACACTAGTTGTGTAGGGATTAGGGTGATATAATTTAAAGGAAATGTACCCACATTTACGTGGAAAGAAATTGGGATTTAGTAGAAAATCGCTGTCATTAGGCCTACACGCTGCCGGGCTTTGAACCTATATCTTCCCGTCATTAGTATATTATACCATAGGAGGCTGACGACTTATTCCACATGCCCACCGATGAGGGTTTCAATGAATTATTTACTTTTTATGCACCACGTATTCCTACTTTGGGCTATCCGCATATTTACACTAATGGGGTAAGGATGAAGAAGGTAAAATTCAGATGATATGTACCCACACCTGCGTGGAAGGAAAGTGTTAGGGAAAAAAAAACACCCTCGGTACACCCGACCGAGATTCGAGCCCTGACATTCCTGGCACAGGCAGTCTAGTCTATTGCTAGAGCAACGCCTTAGACTATACGGCCACTAACTCGAGTTAAATTAGTCGAGCTGAGAAAAAAATTAGCTAATCACTATGGTATTATCTTTCCGTAAAAATTTGTTGAGTCCTGTCTCTTGAATAGACCATAAAATAAATACAGTGTTTATCACTATTGTACTAAATGAGGATTATATTTTGTACCAAGTTTGATCAAATTTAATAGACAATTTATTTTAACATATTTTGTCATACCTTCTATTCCAGATCCAAGACTTAAATTGTTTAGTGTATTTTTATTTTATCAGTTAGATACATTATTTTGCTACAAGTTACTTTTAATTGCCAATCATTTAAACTTAATTGTTTTCAAAAATTGTAATGCCTTGACTTAGTAAAATAATATGATCCACAAAATGTATTAACTGCATCTTAAATGAGAACTGATTCTACACATTTAAATATAAGTCAATTAAAATACTATTTGTTTTCTTGACTTTGTAACCAACTTTGAATAACATATATATAAATATAGGTTTTGGTTACTCCTGACACAAAATTGTAAGTGTTATACGGTGTGTGTGTGTGTGTGTGTGCTATTGGAGGTATACATTTGGGAGCCAATGTATGTGACTAATATCGAACACGTCTCGTGGAAATCCGTCTATTAGTTCAAACGCTTAAAAATGCACACACCTTCAGAGAGACCGAATGCATGTACCTTTATTTATTAATATATAAAAAATATTAAAGCACATATATTTAATTTAAATTAGTTGTGATATTAATTAAATACCATCCAATCCCATATCTAAACCATTAGAACGTTTATATTTTGAGATAAAGGTCCCAAGTTCGATTTCTCTTTTGGCTAAAATAAAAATATATTGGTTAAAATGGAGAATTTCCTTTCATAGAGATAAATTGATGGCATTGGGATTGGGCGTTGTGGTTCTTCTACAGGTAGATTAGTTTGTAATTCATGTGCTGATATAACAAATCACTTCAGAAAGCGCACATTAAATATCCCTTACTAAAAATATTGCTAATAATAATAATAATAATAAATATTATTAACACTTTTTTAGACAAAAACATACTCTCTTGTTTTACATTGAATAGAACATTTTCCACGTAGGTAAATATTCTACTGTAGTACAGATGGATAAAGGTAAAACTATATAACTGTACTTAAAACACACGCTAAAATAATATTAGATTCTTTAATTATAAACTTTATGATCTAACGTAAGAGCACGATAGTAATTAAAGCAACTTTTATAGTCAAGTCATATGATATGCGGCTGTCACTTTTGTTAGATCGTATTAATATCAATAAATAATAATAACAGTACAATAAAAGTAAGGTTGTATTTTATAAACTGTTTTTCCAACCGAGTTATTTCTGTCAGTAATAGATATAACTTTATTATTTCTCTACAAAGTTAATAACGCGCACATTTTAATGAATCACAATAGCAAAATAAACAATAAAATTAAATTAATCGTTATTGATCAATTTTGATAATGAAACAATTTTAACATTATCATGATTTTGCGAAAATAGCTTTTAGGATCAATAAGATTGCATTGTCTCATGTTTTTTTTAAAATGTATTGTTTAGACATTATAGCGACAGTTAATATTCAGACGGATAATGTAGTAGTTTCTCTTGATTGGATGGGAGGTCATTCTCATTGAGACGAATTCACCAAAATGGAGGCTTGGAAGATGTTGGTCAAGGTTCGTATACGAAGTGTTCAACGTGGAAAGGGCCTGGTTTGCTGGAAACCATGTCTGTAGATGTTTAACGCGGAATATGCGACTCCATTGTTGTGGTTGTGTGACACGAAGTAAGGAGTGTTTTGATGACACTGTGCGTTTACTCGGCTGTTTTGTTTGGAAAAAAGTTAAGATGGACTTAGAAAAGGTGTTTTAGAAAATACAAATATAATTTTATTGTGATCAACATTAATAGAATTTGATCATATCACCAGTGTTATTTTATAGGTATTGATATTGTCTATCAAAAGCTACAGCTACATATCACTAGAGATGTGAGATGAAAAATTTCCCGGTGTGGAAGCTTATTCTTATATTATTTCTGTAAAATAAGTTCAACTGATTAAATAGATAATAATAATAATAATAATAGTAATGAAATGATAACAGTAATAATAATAATTATGATTAATGGTAGAGGTAGTATTAGTAGTAGTAATAGTAGTAGTAGTATATACAAACACCAGCTTCGGTGGCTGAACGGTCCAACGCGCTACTCTCGCAATAGACTAGATTGCCAATGACAGGAAGATCGGCATTCGATTCCGGTCGGGTGCACCGAGGGAGGTTTTCCTAAATGATTTTCCACTCTCACTCCACACAAATGCGGGTGCGATTAATCTAAATTCAACCTTACTCGTCCGTAACACATTGGCGTCATTAGTGCATAGGCTTATAGTAAGCAGTAAGACTCGGTGACAAGGAAAAACAATAGTAAAGGAACAAATAAATGCGAGCCTTTGTGGACCCGATGTGTTCAAAAATCATAATTCACTTTTTTATCATCAATAAGTTAAATAAAATAATTTTAAGGTTGGCCTGACATTTATATCCCCCCTCCCCCTATCCACCGTGATTCCTATCTACCCCTCCCCCACCCACATGCCCCCTCATTATAACCCACTCGTCCTCTAACACACTATATTTAAAAGTATAATAGGCTCTAACCTCTACAATTTAATGCCTCCACCGGAAGCCGCTACTGTAGAAAATTTTATGGAAAATTTTCCTATTAAAAATTTTGCTTAAAATTTTCATCTCCTCATCCCTAACATATTAACGTAATTAACAGATAGTAAGATGCGATAGTTAAAATATAGGCCTAGATGCATTTTCTTTATAGCGAGAAAACTTTGTTATTGCTGTCTTAATTATGTTTTATCCCCTGTTTAGGTTACACGCATGTATTATAATTACTTTAATGTGGTAGGGATGAGGAAGGAAGCATTTTAGAGATTTACTCTAGCTGCATTTGCATGGAAGCAGAGTGGGAAAACATCTAGGAAAAAAAACTCAGTAGACCCAACAGGGATTCAAACCCCAACCACCACGTCATTAACAGACCAGTCTATCTATAAGAGAGACGCCTTAGACCATTCGGCCAGTGAAACGGGTGTCCTAATAATTCAAGGAGAACTTTATGGCGGGGTGTTCTCTAACAAACGATTGCTTCTACAATGGCTTTTCACTATCTAGATATCAGCTTTTCGTCTATCTCGGTGACGCTCTTTGCCTCTGATAGCATGTTACAATGGCTTTTCACTATCTAGATATCAGCTTTTCGTCTAGCTCGGTGACGTTCTTTGCATCTAATAGCATGTTACAATGGCTTTTCACTATCTAGATATCAGCTTTTCGTACTAACTCGGTGACGCTCTTTGCCTCTGATAGCGTATTGTGTGCCACGCAGACGTTGACTGGAAGGTGGGCGTGGTCCCTTACCCCTCTCACACTTGGGCGGTATGCAAGAACGTTAGTGAATGCTTAGTGGACCGATAGTATATTCCCGAGCACACTATCGCTCCAACTTTTAACCTAAGATGACGCCAGAAAACCCACGCTAATGTCCACCAAGCATTCACTTAGTCAAGTTATTGCATAAGGCCCGTGGTGTCTAAACAAACAGAATTTACTTTACATTACAACCATTACTGTTTCCAGCCTACAGCCTGGGTCAGTTTTTAATCCAAGCCATATATTTTCCACTGGTTGGTTAGGCCTGTCATAGCTACATATGTCATTTTACTTAACTTATGACTAGGACAAACACAATATCCAGTCCCCGGCCGTCAACTTATCAATGTGGAAAGGATAGACCCACATTTCACCAATGATAAAGCTTTGGCCATGCCGGGAATCGAACCTGGGACCCTTAGCCCTGTAGACAGACACCGCTACCAACTGAGTTAAGGCGTCGGATTAACAAAATCTACTATTATATTGTATGAACACTCGATTAACTAGTGCGGTACCACAAAGCCACGCAACGCGCGTCGCGCAATCCCGGACGTGATTTCTTGCAAACCAGGCTTTTTACGCTGCGCATCGACGGGGACAGGGTATGAACGTCAAGTTCACCTGATCCGGTTTACTGATGGCGGGAACATATCACTATAAATTCTAGGTTTCTCACCCCAACCACATTATTTTAGTTTAAAGTTAAATATGCCGTATGGATGATAAGACGTGGTGGGGGGGAAAAACCCCAACATTAATCATCATAAGTATTAATTAATTTACACATTCCTTTCAATAATAAAAAAAATCAATTTAAAAGTCGTCTTAAAGGACCTTGCTGACCTGTGTCGTAGCGGCAGGTAAAGATAGGATTTCCCATTTTAATGAATTTACGTTTTATTGAGCAAGTTTTAAAGATATAACGTCGAAACAAAAACCATAAATTCTTAAATAATTCTAAAAATGGTCCTACAATGTCAACAAAATATGATTTTTATCTTTGAGTATTTTTTTTATAAATCCTCTATAACCCAGACTATTTGGCCTGGCCACAAAAATTGTTTTTAGGAATCTTCCTGCCAGGATGTAGACTAAAAAAGTATGTGGTAGCATATGTCTAACTAAAATAGGAAACAATACAATTCTAATTCTAAATAGTAAGTAATTGTTTTCAAGGCATATTATAGGGATTGTGTAAACTCGTCAGAGGAAGGGGGGACATGTTATCAGTTAATAAACAAGAGGTCTCGCATTGTGGAATTCCCCTTCTTTCTATTTCACACATTATTATCTTAGTGAGATAGTACTTAGACTGCTTAGGTGCGTCACGCTAGTATGCAACCCGCTTCGAAAAATAGCTTCGAAATGTCAAAGTCCTAAGCAACGTCGTTAAATAATTCCAAACAAATAATTTAAATTATAACTATTATTATTATTACGCTAGATATTATTTAGAACCAGAGTCGATTGGCAGAATGGTCTAAGGCAATGGTTCTCAAACTTTTAAGAACCGTGACCTCATTTTCAGAACGACACACTTTCGAGGTCCACCTATTTTATTTAATAGACACGAAGAGAAGGGAGTGATTTTTAATTTAATATTATTTTTACAATTGCTTTTCTAAAATATATTATTTAATATAATAATATTTTTGAAAACAAAATTAATTAATTGATCTGGTTCTCATATTGGGCTGAAGGGTGCACTTTTCCATGTCTGTTGATGACGTCATTGACGTCCACGCCGAAGGCACGGTTCCGGAACCATATTCCCGTATCGGTTATTTTTTGCTTTACTTACACCACTTTCCCCTTTTTTATCTATTTTTATTCGGTTTTTTCATAATTTTCTATTACAGTTTTTTACAAGCTTCGTTTTTTTTCACGTTTAATTTTT
>CABFOV010009295.1:0-19971 GCA_902141375.1 Timema poppense
TCTTTTGCCATCAGACTACCAACATAACAGATTACCCTTCATTGGTAGCCATTTTTTATCAAAACGAGTCACATTCCTATTATTATTATTATTATTATTTTTAAACTTGACTGTATGTGTTTTATAAAAATATATTTATTGATTAAATTGTAAATGAAAATAAAGTACATTATGCCATTCCAAACTGTTTCCTTGTTATTAATATATTGTTACATTTCTGTGTGCTAGAACTAGTAACAAGTGTTTGGGCTGTTTGTTGTCCCTCAGCCTTTCACATTACAATAAAATAATAACATTTTAAAATAAGTTTTGATCTAATTTTGAGATTGTAAACGAGTCATCTTGCCAGTGGCATTGGTCCTGTTAATATTTCCATGCATTTATTCATTAAACAAACAAATCACCATCTTATTTAAAATAAAGGGTTTATCTCATTATCAAAAATGTAATAAGTGATTTGTTTAGTGTTAATACACAACTACATTATACAATATACATGATTATGTTAACTTATTTTAGTAATGGCCGCCTTGGCAGGATGTTCATTTTAGTTTCTGTTACCCGGGGATATTAACTATTTTAGGTGGTTTTTTTTTTAAATTGTTTTAGGGATCAGAATTTGGTTATTGTTAATTTTAAGAGTTATCACATTTTTGACTTGGTTTATAAAAAAGCTCTAAGTTACAGTTCTACAATGAGGCTTATTTATGTATAAACTAACTAAATTAGTCACTGGTTTTTTTTACAAGATTCTGGGTTTAATTTGATAGTGAGAACAAATGACATGATTTAGTTTTACCCGAAATAGTTTAATATTATAAATGTAGTCCTAATTGTGTCCAGCTATTTGGAATATATAGATTGTCTGTGAAGGTCCTCTGGATGAATTATAGAATGTCCCCCCCTGGATAAGTGAACTGGTGCAGATGCTTCGTGGCGTCACTTTCAGTAAGAGACGAGACAATATAATGCACTCTAGACCATTCTCTCCCGTCCGCCCTCTCGAGAATACCGGTTCACCAACGCATGGGGAAGTTTGGTGATGATCTTACACGCCAAGATCGCAAGGTTTAGGCACAGGTTTTTACAGACATGAAAAGGAGTCCTCAAAGAATCAACAATAGAGAAAAAAGAAGGAAAAATAAATGACAGGTATTTGGTTCAAACGGTGCTTGTATATTTTAATTAGAAGAATATATTGCTAACAAGACGACCTGTGCTGCTTACATGACCGATTACTGACCGGCAGTGTATGTTACATTACAGTGTTGCCACTAGAATTAAAATATGACTATGTTGCCGTTTTCACACGCCCCCTCAACAAGTTACTATTTGACATTGAATAGCGGCACACCCTTAATCTCTTACATAACACACAACGTGTTTCTAAACGTAACAAAAACTAACTTAAAGGCAAATTGTAACCGGTGGTTAGGTAGTTTCCGACTTGAAAGTTCTCAGACCCACCTTTTATTTAATCAGAATAATTGGTCATATATACCATACGTATAAATGTATACTCGGATCAATAGGCACGTGAACTAAATATCGAGCGAGTGTTTCCTAAATTGTTTCCTACTTATCCTCCACACAAATGTGGGTACATTTAATTCAAATTTCATCTTTATCTCCAGCTACTCAATAAGCGTTATTAGTTGCAGATAGCCCCAGCGGGTGATAGGACCTGGTTGGACAAATTGTACAAGGGGTCTGTTATGTAGGCCTATTCTTAGCGCAAAGCTGAAAGCTTAGGAAACAAAGTTTTGTGTAAATATGTAAGGAAATGTTAAAAGTTTTGAGATTATTTATTCAGTTAATAAGAGCCACAAATAAAAATCATCTTATGACTATAACTTATAAGACTAACTTTGAGTATTCTGAAATTTCCTTTAGTTAGGACCATACATTTTTTCGTACTTGGTATTTTGTGGCTCGGTTTCACAGAAACTGTGGTTAAGACGGATCGCAAGAAATGGATTCAAAAAACTTTCTTTTTTTTGTGTGTCAGGACAGATGATTCATAGTTTTTTGGCCTAAAACACATCCGCAGTTTTAATTTAGAGCCCTTTAAATGATATAATTTGCAAACATTTATTTGAAAATATTACAAAATATTCGTTCTTATTAACAATAATAATTTTTAAGTTAATAATAATAATAAAGTTAATTAATACGTAAAGCTAATATGTTTTTAAAATTTATTTTGCATTTTAAATTTGTGGAGTTCCCCCAAATGCTCTGTCAGCTCTCTAAATTTATGTCAAACGTACAAAATTGTAACGTAACAATCACTAAAGTATTGCAATAAGTGGTTTGAGTTAATTTAGATAATTTTTATAATTTAATATTATAGTAACGCTAACTTGTATTTGTGGCCCAATAAATGTCTCCCGGAGTTATTTACTATTCTATTAATAGCCACATACACTTTCCCTCTAGGAAACAACTATAGGCCTACAACTTTATCCATCATGTAAACACTCGCCAAATACCATTTTAAACAAAATAGTTAGAACTATTTTTATATATTGAATTTTCAAACATCAGGTGTCAGTAAACTACCCTAATTTGAAGGCTTAAATCAAAATTTAAAAACTCCTTAAGGTATAATCATAATATAATATATTTAAATATTAAAGTTTGAAAGAAATCCTTCAAATTGTTTTCTCTCGAGTCCCAGGGACAAATAGACAGGCGATACAAAACCCACCTTTTTGTTTTTCGAGGGCACATTAAACATAATCTCGAGGTTGAAAATGTTCACTCCCAAAGCAAAAATTGTTTTCATTGTTGACATCTATCTATGTTTCCAAATATGTAATGGATGGTTACCCTGGTTTGATTCTCTCAAAGAAGTGAAACACAATCCTTGATATTTGTATAGAAACAACCTTTGTTAATCTTGCAACATAAATATCCCCAACTAACCTCACGTATTCGTGAATGAATATCAAAAACCACAGCCAAGAGTATCCGAAAGAAGCGAGAAACGAGTCAAGTTTGATTACGACAAACAACTTAGCAGACGCGCGGTTGTCGCTTACCTTCTAGTACAGTCAAGATCATATATATATGGAGTAATACACATGTGAATCTGTTGTCAGATTTTAGGTTAAAACACACGTGTGAATTAAGTATCATGTAAAATTATGCAATCCTTCTAAATTTAAAACGGTGGTCATATAGGCCTACTTAAAATTTGACAGTTACTGTAATACATTGATAAGAATGTCGCGTTGGTTCAAGAAACAAAACATAATATTGAATTAATTCTACATAATATGATTATAATGAGATTGTGGCTGTAGAAGTTCCTTGCTAAAAGATTTGTGTCGAAACCCGCCAAGTTCAACTTGCAATGGCTTTCTAATTAACTTGTAAATAATAAAAACTTTACAATGTTTATAATAATGACGAGTGTAATGTATTTTATAGGAAAGAAGGGGAATTAAAAGGGGCATCGATCTATCATTATAAAAATAGATGATAAGAGAATGGTGGACCAGCTCAGATTTAAAATTAATACAATACTCTGGGTTCAAAACCAACCATTACTATCTCGGGGTAAAACTTAAAATAATAACAACAATGCATGAAATTGAACACGAGAGACTCTCATGACCTCTGGCTCATGTTGGGGGGAAATATACCTTTACTGTACCTGGTCAACAATGGACTCACCTTCCATACAACAATACATGTCTCCAAGGTGAGCATCCCCAGGAAATGATTGCAGGTGAGATATTGCTAAATGTGAGTTTTTTATAACAATAGTAACAAGGGATTTGGCTATGAAAAATAAATAAGTTTAGTTTTACTTTGATAAATAAGGGTCAAATCTAAAATGTTACCCTGCCTAACAGACGTCCGCTAAATTTTAAGCTAAAATACCATTCATAATTCAAATAACAATTGAGTAAGTTGATGTATTAGTATAAACCATCTAAGTCCATTCTTTGTGGATAGTTATTGAAATAATAATAAAATTATTATAATTTCTTGAGACACACTAATAGATGTCCTTTATAGATGACCTTTATGAGGTTATTAGTTACAATAAATCAATAAAAGACATCGCATTCGTGTCGAAGGAATGACTCTGGCCATAAGATTATTTCCAGTCATTGTTAAAAATAAAAAGTTAGCTTGAGAAAAAAATATATAAATATTACTTTATATAAAAATAACACCCAAGTCTTGAAATTGTAGTGGAAAAGGTTCATAAGAAAATAGCGTCTGCTTGGTGGTGTAGATATTAAAACTAAAAAACTAAAATTGTTGATATTACCCGATAAGATGTTCTGGGAGGTCATTGTTGAAAAGATGTTCTGGGAGGTCATTGTTGAAACTGAGTTGATCCAAGAATCGTCATTGCAGAGGTCTGCCAGTGGTCTAAAGTTGTCGCCGCGTCTATGGTAGTCATTTTGATGAACACTTGAAAGATTATTTAAAGAAATAACACTTAAAATTTCAATTTTTGTTGCACTCAAAATAATGTGTGTTATCTTCTCTTTAGCTCCAAGATGCCAGTCCCGCTTCTTTCTTCCAATTCCCACCTCTCTGTATTTCTCGAAGGATCTCGCGAGTTTAAAAAAAAAGTTCGAAGTTATAAGTTCTAAATTTGAAATCTATATCTATAAATATGTGAAATTATGATATAAACAAGGAATATCTGGGGGGAAAGAAATAATAATTAAGAAGCTTGATAAAATTTGAATCTTCTAACTAAATGGATGCAGAGTCTAATATCTGACAGTTTGATATATGGTCATTGTAAAATAAAACTCAATTTCTTCTTTTCTTTTCCTCGCGGGCCTTTTAAAATGAAAATGAACGAGATTGGATGACGTCTCTGTGTCGTCACGTTCCCCCGCCGCACCCCTCTTCAAAGATCATTTCTTTCTTCCTAGTGAAGCGCAACCATAATGATTCTCGTAGAAGACGTTAAAAATAAAATTACACTTGATCAGTATTGTTTTAAAAGTGAACGGAATATTTGAACAAAAACCCGGTAAATAAATATATTTCTTGTTCTGATAAAAGTATTATCATCTGGTGTTTCCTTTGGTGCAAGGCAAATGTCCGTAGAAATAAATAAGTTTAAAAATTAATATAACGAGAATTAACTAAATGTAGTATATCTGGCCGCCTGGAGTGCTAGTCGCGTCAAAATAAATAAACACTTAAGAATAAATTAAAATTAACTGAAAATATAAATCTACAGAATTAAAATTCTTACACACTTATCTTTTACATTCTGTTTCTGCAACAGTTTCAATTATTTAGTTCCATATATATATATATATATATACATATTAAGAAATATGGGTAAACATACATGAAAGAATCCGGTACTCCAGTTTATCTATGTCACAAATATACGAGAAGTGACAAGCTCTTTGGAATTTGAACTTGTCACTCTTCAGATCTCACTTCTTTTCGAGGCTGAATAAGAATTTTAGTAGTATAGAACTTGGTGCGTCTTTTACATAAATGTTTTAGTTAGTTATCAATACTTTTTGTGAAGATTATATATTCCCTGATTTTGGTTGGAAGAACAGTAGATAAAATTCGAACATGTTTATTTTCAGCCAACATTGATAACATTTCATTTTATAATTTGTGTTATTTTATAGTAACTGATAATATCTATAAAAATGATAGCTGCAGATCACACGACTTGATGTATGGATGTATTAAAATTGTTCTAGTAACTTTAGTATATATAAGCATGCGTTTATTTAAGTAGGTACCTGCCTACCATTGAAAGTATGTGCTCAATTCTATAAAGTCGTGTGGAACAACAAATAGATAGAGATATGGGAGATTTCTATTAAAACTTAAATGTATTCGAGGACATATTTGGTATATTTTGGAAACATGTTGAAAAGTTGATATTCCTAGTACTTCTTCTATGCCAATTTTAATGTTCTCAATTCAATGTTGATTGGTTCAAGTAACCCTACATTCCACTCCCCCTCCCTCCTCACATTTTGGAGCACCATGTTGAAAAGTTGAGATTTCATATTTTACCCTGGGTCTATCTCCAAAGTATACCTACTACTTAACCTATATGCCAATTTTCAAAATTTTAATTTGACTTGTTCAAGTAACATCCCCCCTACCCCCCTATTTGTAAAACCATGATGAAAAGTTGAGATTTCATATTTTACCTTTGTTCTATATCTCAAGTACTACCTATATGCTAATTTTCAACGTTATAAATTGCCTTGTTCAAGTAACATCCACCTTCCCCCGCATTTCAGGAAACCATGTTGAAAAGTTGAGATTTCATATTTTACCCTTGGTCTATATCCAAAGTTCTAGCTATGTGCCACTTTTCAAGTTCTAATTTGACTTGTTCAAGTAACACCCCACCTTCCCCCACTAATTCGTATTCATTAAGATTGTACATTGATTGTTGTCACAAGTTTCTTGCTGTACACAAATTGTTTGCTCTACTTCTATGGATATTCTCTTTTGAGCTTCTCGAAACCAATTCAAACCGCTCTGCCTTGTACGCCATTAAAAAAAGATCGCAACAAATTATAATACTACTGTAAAACACCCGTGCCAACCAATACAACCCTAGCAAATGAATTTTGTGTTTATGCTGGCTTGCTAGAAACTTTTCAGGTATTAAAGGTTAATTTAAAGATAACCAAGCCCTCCCCCTTCACCCCTTCCGCATCCAACCAGGCGTATTTAATGGGGGTTTGACAAGAATAGGATTGAGGTAAAGTGACTATCTTCAATGGAATATTAAATAGAAAATGCATGGAAATGGGTTTTTTGGGGGAGATTTATTCAGTTTAAAAAAAACCAATTATAATCATACTGTTGCAAGCGTAAACTATTTGCTATTATTAATGCAAAGTTAAAAAATTAAATTTACTTCTCAATTAATAGTTTGAAGTTCAAACACATTTATTAATTACTATCTAATTTTTTATCTAATTATTCCATGGTTTTATTAAATTTTGGTTTTGGCATATTGATACCTTAAAATTGAAACAATAAATATTTTATTATCATTCATGATAGTTGAGATATCATCAGAATAAGAATGACCTTTGGGTAAATGGGGGAAATGCGGGTTGCGGGTTGCCTCTTCAATTTTAAAGCTCCTTCTTAGCACAAATGTGGCTGTGTTGACCATTTCAACTCATAGATTTTTATTTAAGTTTTTAGCCATTAACATTGACATTGAGGCTTCCACAATGGTACGATTATCCCTCTCTACCTTCCCATTTTGCTCAGGAGTGTCCGCCACAGATGTCTGGTGTCAAACGCCTTTCTCATAAAAAAATCCCTCTCAGTTCACTGTTTACAAACTCAGTTCAATTATCAGTTCGTACTATTTTCACTCGGTTTCCCGTGTCTTGCTCGGCTAGGTTTAAAAACTTTCAAATTGTTTGTCACTTCACTTTTATTGTGGAGTAAATGCACATGTCTGAAGCCAGAATAATCGTCCTATGTTAACACAAAATACTTTGAACCGCTAAGCGATGGCACTTCCATTGGTCCACCCACATCCATATGTACTAGTTCACAAGTTCGAGTTATTTGCGTTTTACTTCGCTTAGATGGTAATTTATGCATTTTTCCTTTTAGACATCTATCATAACTTTTTCCATCTTCTTCATATGTTTTATTATTTTTGCTCAATATCTTCTTCACATATTCCACATTCTGATGACCTAATCATTTATGCCACTCCGTTAGACTGTCCTTTCCATAACCTATAACAGCATGTTCATTTGAACTAAAATGCATAATATACATCTTGTTATGTATATGGCCGTTTGCAGACACTTTAACACCTTATATTATTTTACAGAAATTATTGTCGAAAGTAATTTAATGGCTTCTGTCCACAGCACTCAATATTGAAAATAGGTTCGCCACTATCTTAGGTACATACAATACATTGTTCAAAATTGTTTCAATCCATTCCTCATTATTGTAATGCTATTAGTTCGACCGGTCCATAACCCACAACGTCCAGATTGCTTCCATCACCTATCACGATCTTTTTAGTAATGGATAGTTCAGTCTATATTGCAAATAGTTCTTTTATGTGGCACATATGTTCATTTGCCCCGGTATCGACTAATCAATTTTAGTTATTATTGAAGTTGGCCTTGAATGGGTTTCCTTTAGTATCATTAATTGAATTTGCATGATTACTTCCCTTATGCCGTAATTTAATTAATCGAACTTTACGTTCTTTAATGTGATGAGCGATCATTTTACAAAAATGGCACGGCCCCCTTGATGATTTACAGTCTCGCTTGAAGTGACCCGTTTTACCACATATGAATCATTTTACCGGACTTTGGTAACTCTTGCTAGCCAGCGCCACTGAAGTCCCTGCAGTTGCCAGTACATCAGTCTCATGTTGTCGCTCCTACTCAACGAGTAGTCGTGGTTTAAGCTAATCAATGCTTTGTTTTTCCATTGGTACAGAATCCCAGGCTGCGACAAAATGTTTCAACTTACTTGGTAACGACATTAATATCTTCGTGATTAACATTTTGTCAGAAATATTTTCTCCCAGCTGAGTTGTTTTTCCTCAAATTTCTTAGAGGTTCGCAAAAAAAGTTAAAAATGTCTTCTTCACACTTCAGTGAGAAGAATTTCTGTTGTTCTAGGCGCAAACTGGTTTCAGGATTTATCTCATATTCCACCATCAGTTTTGTCCACATATCAGCGGCTGATGTCCTGTTGATTACGTGCACTACAACTTTTTCCTTCATATGTGGCACGATAATTCCTTGAGCCTTCTCATACTTTGAGATCAAGTTGGCGTAATTTGTAGCTGTTTCCGCCGGTTTTTGTTCACTCCCATCGACCACGCCATATAACCTCATTGCGTGTAGTATAACTTTAATTTGGAATTTCCATACATTACAATGTGAGCTTCTGTCTAGCTTCGCATCCGTGTTCAAAAACATTTTATCCATATTTGTTGAAATCTTTTAAAATACAAAGACACTACCACACTATCTGCCGACAAACGATCAGCACGCCGTGTTAAACAAAATAATTTTCTGGATCAATTTTTATTCATTCAATACGCGCTATCTGGGCCCATAACCTGTTACAGTTATTATTAGAGAGGTTCGTAGGATTAAATAAATTACTATGGTATCTGGTTTAAAAAGTGCTTCTATATTTTAATTAGAATAATAAATTGCTAACAAGACGACCGCGTGCTTACATGAACGATTACTGACCAGAAGTAAATGATTCATTACAGTGTTTCCAGCAGAGTTTAAATATAATAATTATGTTGCTATTTTCACACTTTTTGATTTTGTTAACTATAATAATGACTAAACTATTGTTTTGTTCACTTTTGTTTTCCTACCTACACACGTAATAAGATATATTAATATGACATACAAATTACCATTTTAAAATTGCTTGTAATAAAAAACTTACCTCAAAGTAATAACAAGACTTTGTTCAGCACTAATTGGTTTTGTAAAATTAGTAGTCATGTTTGTCAACTTTTCTTATAGCTTGTAAATTAAGAAATTAAATAACTCTACTCATACATAAATATTCAAAAATTGTAAGTTATCAGATAGATATATCATTTGAGATTAGTCTGTTCCCAAACACGTGTGCGATAATGCCATGGAGACAGGAGCTGTATGTTCAATGGCACTATTTTTTCTATCCTCCACAGGATGCAACATTTATAAATGGATATTGATCACGATAGAGAAATGGTTACCATCCATAAACCCGGCCAATACAAGTCACTCACTCTAGAGTGATTAATTTAAATGTCTTTATTTTTGTTTCTTGAATAGTAAATTTAAACTATTTCTTTTGGTGTTCACTACAACAACAAAGCCTCCACATAAGAAAGCTTCTGTTATTGTACTTGAATTTCCGTTTTAAATTTGGGTATTTTTTCAGTAATTATACGGTTTTTGGCGTACTTAGTTTTATTTAGTTTTGTTTACTAAATAGTAAATCTAAGCTATTTATTTTGTTGTTAATTTCAACAATACCTTTACGTTAGTAAGCCACAGTTAGTGTGCTTGCATTTGGGTCATAAATTTAAGTACAAGGACTGCAAATATTTAAACTATTAATTTTGGTTCCTCACTATAGGTACCTAATCGTTAATATGTGGCGTCTGAAATGGTGGTTTTGGTAGTTAAGATGACTCGCTGGAAGAACAGTTAACTTCTCCAACTTTACTGGGAGCGAAGGTGATGGAAAAAGCTGGTACATAAATATAAAATAACTATAACATCAGCCCGCAATAGAGCCGTACCGACCGAGCGGCCGCCACCTGTTGATGAAATAAGGACCAACTTTTGTTGATAGAGGGTATAATTTGGTAAGCACAACAAACCCTCCATCAATTAATCTGAGTTTTCTACTAGAGCCACTACTTTATAATTCCCTCAGTTGGCCTCGCGAGGCTGAGGTGACACATTCCAGACCCACTGCTTCAAAGAAAAATCTAGAAGCAATGAGGATTAACATAGGGTAAATTACCAGCTATAAAAAAAAACCAATATTATCAACCAGAAATCAAGTCTTTTCAAATTGTTCTAGGAGGTCGAGCACACTACAGTTAGCTCCTGGTGACAGATACAACAATAGTAAAACACTATTCAATAAAATCTTATAATACCAAAGCCAATCAACTCTGTCCAAATGTTTTAATATTTTTTTCTTTATACCCCTGACATAGTCCATTTCCAGGGTTTTCATCTGTTTACGTGAAAAGTTGGCACTGTTGTTTAGTTTAACATGTAACCATTCATTTTTTTCAGCTATATATATGTATATTTTTTTTACCGTAACTATACCTGATTTTAATATATAAGTCTAGACAAAAACCAGATATACTAGTGCCTTAATAAAGTGGTAACGTCATAGTGCATGACTCTTTTTTTTAAGTTTATTGGTAGAACTGTGTATGCTCAGATTTGTTGTGACAGTCTGTGACACTACTACTGCTTCTAATTCACCGCGCAATGTTTCATAATACTATCTCTAAAAATTTTTTGTTATGTTATATAGAATAAGCAGTAGCAGATATTTTACAAAGATCAATAGCTATTCGCCATTCTTATTTTTATTGTTTACATAGTTCAAGAGTTAATATTCTTTGATTTTAATTAAACTTATTTTGTTCCTCTTAACTACATTAATTTATTATTATCTATAGCCTTTCTTCTAACTTTCTCTGTAATTGTATTTGAACTAAACATGCTTAAACTTTTTTTGTTTTAACAGTACAAGAACTTTGTAATGTTGAGAAATCCGAGGTTAGAGAAAGTTTATGATTCCTTTTGAGAAAATAGTAAAAAAAACCTTTTAATGCTATTTATTTCTTAAAAGACAAAAAATCTCACCCATTAAAATGTTTTAATTGGTTGCTTGAAAAATTGATTAAAATGTATATCAGAATACAGACAACAACTTTGAATTAACTCGCCTATTCTCTAAATGTATTAATCCATCCCAAATTGTATTTTAATTGAATTTGAATGGAATTTGAAGGTTATATTAAGAATGGTTAATTATATTATTGGGGTTATGTTAGCTTGTTTGATTATTTTTTACTATGAACACAAAAAATGATTTTTTTATCTAATTATTACGAATAAATAGACCTATAATAGGTGTTTTAGTGTATTGGTTTTTTTTTAAGTTAGCAATTCTGTAGCTATATCAACCCTTCTTTGCGTAGTTACTTGAATTTTTTTTAAAGAATTAAATACATTTATGTGTGAGAGTTTGATTAATGTTATTTCACTAAAAGATATTTAATCTGTATTTGATAAAGGGAATTTATCTGGTTAAAATAAAGTTTTTTTGATGTGACTTTTAATTTAACAAATCAAACAGGTTTAACCTAACCTTCCAAAAAAATTAATCAACCAAGCTTATCATAACCTTCATAATCTATTAAAATTTAATTAAAATACAATTTTGGATGTACCGTAGGGGCCTACATATCTAATACATTTAGACAATAGTTATTTCCACGCAAAGTATTCTGATAAGACATTTTCATTATTTGATCAACCAATCAAAATATTTTAATGTGCACCTCTTTTTTTGTGTCTTGTCGAATAAATAACATAGCAAGGTAAGGTTTTTATCGTAAACAAATATTTTCTCAAGAGGAACCAAAGAGTTATCTACCTGAAATATGCTAAACATCTAGATTACAATTTTCAGTTGTCCACCATGTTGGGTCATTGCTCCGTTTCGGAGTCGAGGTACATTGCTTTGCGCAATCAACTCGATGAACTGGGTTACCATTACACCCTTGGTGTGGAGAGTGTGCATCTCGTGGAACAGATCTTGTCGGACTTTGTTCACACCACAAACAACTTGTACCACTACAAACAACTAGCTCAGCGGTGCATCGAGGTAAATACACTTTGATTCACAACTTTAATACTATCTTGTTTATCTGTGTTTATTCAGGAAGGCTGTGGCACAATATAAACAAAGTGAAATCATTTTTAAACCGGTAGTGTTTTATTTAATATTCTATTATTTGCTTGTGTGCACATTTTGTAAGACCAAAAACAACAAAATATATTAATTGTAGGTAGTTTTCTCGTCTGATGGAATGAATGTCCGTTGACGCAACATGTGGTACAAACTATATTGATAGCGAGCGACTGAAGGCTATTAACAACTCGACAATCCATCATTGACTGTAGTGACATCATTAACATAATGATGAGAGAGCGAGTTCTTAATGTTTAAAACTGCCCTTAAAATGATGGAGTTTAGGCAGTCGAGGAAAAAGTACACAACACGCTTCAAGGTTAAGTTGCTATTTTATTACACGTTGCTGGGTTTTTAGCACCGCGCCCCACTACTCGTTCGCTTTGTTAGAAGTTAGGAAGGTGCACTTGTGTGGAGGGAAAGGGGAAAACCATTTTGGAAAAAAGAGATTTGAACCTCGATCTCCCTGACATCAGCAGTCTAGTCTACTGCAAGAGTAGCGCCTAAAACCATGCGGCCACCAATAATAATAATTACTAATGCAGTAACTTATGAGCCACATTAATTAAGGCTCAGATGTTTAAAATTAACTTTTAAACCTTCCATGATTTATAGCCTATTCATTATTATTCTTAATACCCAACTTAAATTTGTACGCTGACCTTTCCTGCGTTAATGGATAAAAATTTCAAATAATATTGACCAAAGAAACAATTTAATCTCCATAGGAAAATATGACCCCACACGACTCAAGGATCTTGGCTAAACGTTACAATACAAATAACTTGAGTCAACACACAACTTTGGCATTATTTCGGTACATTTCCCAAACGTGATGTTGGTGAACTCTGTTTTAATTGTATACTTATTCAACATTTTCAAACTTAATAAATGTTGATATTATTCGATCTGCCACCTTGATAGGTGATGCCATGTAATAGATATACGGTACTGGTATTGTACTAGACTCAAAGGAAATCATGGGTTATATTGAAAGGCCCAACAGTACTAGCCTATTAGCAGTTCAATACGAGTAGCCTTTAGGTCAACCTATTGAATAATGTGGGTATAATATGTTTAGGAACAGAGGAATTTTGATCTCGGAGTGGCGCCCTACAAGGAGGACAATGCTCGACTTGTTCAAGAATGCAACACTCTTCATCTTAAGCTCATGCACACACAGGAGGACGCACGCAAACTTCATAAAGGTGAAGTAGTTCTATACCTTGTCATTCGATTAGTTCCACATTTGTCCTCGGGAGGCAGAGTTGACTCCGTTCCAGGTCCATTCCTTAAACCACACAAATCAATGTTTGTGTTGATGTATTTTCTAAAAAAATTGGGTGTTTTAAAAGTGAATCTTAAAGAAGATTTTATAAGGCTACCTCATTGAACGGTATAAGTGCCGTTGCCACATGTTTGGCAAGTACGATCAAAGTATGCCGTATTGACAGACTACTTCTACTTTATAAAGTATTTATTTTTCAAGAGGTCTGTAATGTGTATATGCCAGTAGGTCACATAGTTGAATACGACGCCAAGGTCGGGGTTGGACAACGAACTGTATGTATACGGTGTGCGTGGGCTCTTAATACAAAGTTCAGGCTGACAACAGCTGAGACGGTTAAAATAGATTAAAAACCATACTAAACCCTTTACAAGTATATTTAACATGTGTAATATCCCTCCAACATTATTATGAACTGTATCTTAATTTTACACACATGTTTGTTCTGTTTGCTTTTACCTTTAGTTATTTTTAAATAAATGTTTGTACCAAGACAACTTGAATACCGTGTGCTTTCATTAAATGATACATTTCCTTTATCCCAATGTTTCCCAAACTAACGGTAATCCAATATGTGTGTGTGTGTGTGTGTCTTGTTCCAGGATTAAAACGACAGCTTCGTAAACTAGAGATGGAGAATCGAGATCTTCGGTTCGTCAACTCACAACAATTGGCACGAATCAAGGAGTTGGAACTGGAGTGTGTCGACAGTAGCAAGAAACTGATGGAGCAGCAGTGCATTGAATATACCGGAGCAGGAATAAATACAGGTCCAGGTGTGCATCGCATCTAGTCTGGTTTGACTGCGAGGAGGTCCTGATCCTAATGGTCTCCCTGCTCCTTCCTCACTACATGTGGATAGCGTGGCTGGGTAGCGATATCTAGCACCAAGGATCTTAATTGCTCCATTTAAATGGTTTGAATGAGGACTGTAGTTGAGAGAGTTAGTATGAGGAGGAGAGAGGAAACCATATCAGTGCACCCGGCCGAGCCTTGAGCTTGTCATCCAGTATATTGTGAGACTTGTGTCGTAGGAATTATTAACAACAGGGAACCTCGCTCAGACTAGTGTCGGGAAGTTTTCAAGATTGGCTTGGGAAATAACTTAGGCATTGCGACTTAGTAAGGGGTCCCATATCCCACGAGTTAATACTTTCAACTGTTTTATTAAGGAATCTATATTTTAAGGAGGGGAACATTGGTTTTCTATCATTAGCTCTAAAGCCACTCTCAAGTACGATAATGTTGTAACGTTATTTGCCAACCTACCATGTATTTTCATATATTTTTTCTAATTTTTGTGAATAGTTTCCAATTTATTTTCGTTTGAAATTAAGCATATCAAAGTTTGGCCGCCGCTTAACACGCTGTGTTGTCGGCCTGACAAATGATACTATTTACATCCTTTCAATAAACAAAGGGACGTAAGGAACAAAGTATAACATTGTTTAAAATAATTTAAATAAGGAATTTTGACCTAAGAAAGAACACTTACCTTTTATTAAACATATTAATTATCCT
The DNA here is from genome assembly GCA_902141375.1 of Timema poppense. NCBI lineage: Eukaryota > Metazoa > Arthropoda > Insecta > Phasmatodea > Timematidae > Timema > Timema poppense. The sequence goes on from CABFOV010009295.1 coordinate 15,314, forward strand.
CCTAAGAAGTTTGTTGACTCTTCTTTTATTTATTTTCAATGTCAGCCGTGATTGTTTTAACGCATGTGCAGATCTGTCAAACAAGTGAGTGGTGGGTCTCGTGATTGTAAAAGAAGTAAAGAGGAAAGATGTAAATAACTCCAAACTAGCACGCTTTTCAATTCTGACAGATTAAAATAAACATTCTAACTCTTTTATGAAAACTTTGTTCACATTCATTGGCATATATTTCAATATTTGTATTAAACCTGCTTTGTATTTGATTTTTATCCCTAGTCCACAGCCAACATTTTATCCTTTCTTTTAATATATTAGTTTTCTCTTTGGACTTGGAAGGAAATAATAAGATGTTTTAAAATTTGATTTTTGGAAGACTTTCTGAAGTTCTGAAGTTGGTGTTGTTTCAGCATGGACTAATTCATTGGTGAGGTCAAGCCAACTCTTCAACTTTGAATTCACATTTTTTTTTCTTTTATCAAAAACCAGAATTCATGTAAGAACTTTCAGAAAGACTAAATATATTGACTTTTTATCTATTTCAAGGATTTAATTAAAATTTTATTTTACGTCTAAATATTGATTCTATTGATTTTTCTCTTCTTTCCTTTCTCAACAATACTATTTTATTTTGTCAAATTAGAATTATAACTATCCGGAATTCCATAAGTAGGATTGGGATGTGGTAAAAAAATAAAACAATAACAAACCCACAAAAGTTCCAATAATTGTTTTTCATTGTAGTCTAAATTACTACATTTTATTTCAACAATCCATTTATACTTAATGGTTCATGTTTTATTTTAAGTACTCCCCAGTGGTCTCGAAGTATTGAGACTGTCCGAATTAGCCGAGGTAAATGTTTTTTCTTTTTATTATTATTTTTCTCCTAGATCCTAGGAGTGGCGCCCAACAATCATCTTAACGTTATGTAAACAAGATTCGGAAGACACAGAACACTATAATTTATATAATAACACCACAATGTTAAGAGAGTGGTGTTCCCTGTAAATATTGGCGAGGGCTTGGCACGTAATGCGTCACCAACTTATGTTATAGCAAGCAAAAAGAAAACAATCCCTCGGCCAAGCTCTGTGAGCCGTGGTCGTCTCCGCAAGATTGTCTCTGAGCCCCTGAGGGTGATCTCACCCTCGCAGAAAGAGTCTGGTGATATGGCGGGCGGACAAGAGAACCAGGTGCCGCACCTCGCCACGCTCAGAAGTGAGCTGAGTCTGCTGCAAGAGAAGTGCTCGCAACAAGCAGATTCCCTCGTCTTGCTCAACGAGATGGTGAGCAGTTACATCACTTGGGGTTTAAAAGAACAGCAATTTGAGTGTCTTCAAAGATAAGCAAATAGTTTTGCTTTTTTAATTGTATTTTAGTACTTGTTCAGGTTGAACACTTACATTAATTACACTAATCATCTCTTCACACTACACTGTCAGGCTATACACATAGACAGGGTGGTGCGATTTGGAATAGTTAATTTCAAGGCCATAGTTTAAGTTGGCAGGACTGTGATGACGTCATTTTGTTCCCCGGTCAATGCCGTTTGGTTGCCATGGATCAGTGGTTGTGGTTGTGTATGCACCGAGCGTTTGCAGTATAATAATGTTATTAAAACAATAATTGTTATGAGGGTGCGTGGTGAGACATCATTCTTGTTGACAATTCTTACTCATATTTTGTGCCAAAACATTGTCATTGGCACACCTTTATAAGAATGGTTACTTCCTGGAGTTAGAGTTAAAAAACTTTAAGGGGGGAAACTTGTTAGATTTATAAATGTTACCGGTACAGACCCGCCATGCCGGGCCCCCAGGCCAGAGCCCTTTGGGGGAGTCGTGCATATAAATAGGACCATAGAGAACAAACACAGGAAATGTAAATATCTTATAAACAGACTGTTAAGGAGGGAGATATCTCCGAGATACATAGCAGAAGGTAGAGGACAGATAACGATCCCTCATCCTGTGTGTGTAGGTTAGAGCTCGGGACTGCGAGATAGCGCGCCTGTCGTCGTTACTGGAGGGGGGTCGCCCCCACAAGGCTGTTTGCAAGGACTACTTCAAGTGCAACAACAAGTGTGATGAGCTGCGAGAGGAGGTGATCAGACTCGGCGAGACAAACAAGCAACTGGAGGATCATCTTGCAGGTGAGGGCCCCACAACAATCACATTGGTAGCCGCTTAGTTTACAAACTACGCCGAACTCTTCTTTTGAGCGGGTGCATCTGAAACCTTGCGTACAGTCACAATAGATGCAAATTGTCTTTGGTATGGATATAGTTGTCTTCTGGTATCATAGTTATAGATGCTGTGAGGAAACTATCTGTCGTATTGTCTAGATGCTGTGAGGAAACTGTCTGTCGTATTGTCTAGATGCTGTGAGGAAACTATCTGTCGTATTGTGTAGATGCTGTGAGAAAACTATCTGTCGTATTGTGTAGATGCTGTGAGGAAACTGTCTGTCGTATTGTCTAGATGCTGTGATGAAACTGTCTGTCATATTGTGTAGATGCTGTGAGGAAACTATCTGTCGTATTGTGTAGATGCTGTGATGAAACTATCTGTCGTATTGTGTAGAAGCTGTGAGGAAACTGTCTGCCGTATTATGTAGATGCTGTGAGGAAACTGTCTGTCGTATTGTGTAAATGCTGTGAGGAAACTATCTGTCGTATTGTGTAGATGCTGTGAGGAAACTATCTGTCGTATTGTGTAGATGCTGTGAGGAAACTGTCTGTCGTATTGTGTAGATGCTGTGAGGAAACTGTCTGTCGTATTGTGTAGATGCTGTGAGGAAACTATCTGTCGTATTGTGTAGATGCTGTGATGAAACAACACGAAGCGATGACCAGAGCAATCCAACTGGCAGATCAGCTGGAGATGGTCACGCGCGATACGAGGTGCTCTGAACGCGACGGGGGTGAGGAACATTGCAAGGATAGCTCCAATCTCACCCGACTGCAGGTAATACACTGGCATCTGTTAAATAACACATCCACACTGTGCATTGCTGCCACTGGACAAACAGCGTCAAACAGAATGTATCAGTCTCTCTTTGATAGACTACACCATGGCCCTCCATAGCGTAGATTGAATGTGTACATAATAATACAGAGGCTGAGTACTCAGTAAATAACCTTTGTTTTAATGGAGTCTAGTTAGTATAAAAATGTCAGCATAGAAATACAAATTATCTTACTATTATATTTGGAAGAAGGTATAGGAAAGGGGGACAAACCCAATATGGCCTTTAAATTATCTCACTAGTATCTTAGGGATTACAAAGCTTCAAAACTTTGACTTGGCTTCTAAATAAAAAAACAGCTTGAACTTTCCTGTTTCGAGAATTACGAATCTCTACCAATCAGTTATATCATTATATATTCGAATCTCTACCAATAAAATTGTTGACAGCCAAACTACTCAATTAATGGTCAATTTTTTAGTAACTTGATTCATCAGAATAAAATTAAATGTTATGAATAATTGTGCAATAAAACATTTGACTAGTAATTTTAGTGCATGAAATTATATAAATAGCCAAAATATATTTTTTCAATTATAAAACAATTTAAAAGAAATATCCAAACTTTGACTTGACTCAGTTTTGAGAATATTTCACATATTCAATTCATGTTCACTTGTAATTGGCGGAGTAGACTTGGCACATCAGTATTAGTACAATATAGTATTAGTACATATCTAGCTATTTCTATCATGACAATCTTGTAAAGCAGTAAAGAGATTGCCTACCCTCAGGAGCGTCTGGACCAAGTAGAGAGGGAGTTGCAACACAACAAGGCCCTACACTCCCGACTGGAGACAGCTCAACACGACAAGAACAGACTTGAAGAGGCTCAGGGCAGTTCGGCTGAGGAGAGGAGGAAGATGACTGACCGGATCAACCAGTTCACTCTCATTGGTTAGTACGTCAAGGGAGTTCTCGCTGAGTCTTCTATAGATACTTGGGCTTGGTCATTTCAAGACTCTGGTATAACGGCTCATTTAGACGATGTGTTCTTTCCGTGCAATGATGCGTGCTATTCTTGGTTGCCTCCGGTATCTAGCAACGTTGCAGTCTGACTCAATAATAGTAAACCATAATCTTATTTCCAGTTGGTCAAATCTAAAACATGCAAACAAAATATAAATATCAGAGAAAGTACAAACAAATATTTGGAGAGGAGTTGGAAGTTTATGAAGTATTGCACACCCTAATAAAAATAAAAATAAATCCCTCACAGTCGATTATTTTAGACTGGTTCAATTTATTTATTTCCAAGCTATTGGGCGATTATTTGTTTTTATAAGATTATCAACAAAGAGCTAAGAATAATCTGATAGTCCTATTTCTTATTATTGAATTTGTCTATTTTAAAAACTATTCATTATTTTATCAACATTCTTAAGTGTCAACCCTAGTATTGTTTTGACTGGTGTGTTGCCTATAGAGCAGGACCTGATGGAAGAAATACAGCACCTGAAGGAGTCAAGTTCGCTGCAGAAGAGACGCATCTCTGAACTGGAGGAGCAAGTGAGGGGTAGGAAGAGTTCCAGAAGAGGGTCCTCAACAGACGTCAAGGTAACACTCCTGTTAGACTCCAACACACGTCAAGGTAACACTCCTGTTAGACTCCAACCCACATCAAGGTAACA
>CABFOV010009296.1:0-19970 GCA_902141375.1 Timema poppense
CTATTTTTCTAAATTTTTGATAAAATTAAATTTGTTTTATTTTTGTATTGAATCCCTCTAATCTAGAGTTTGGATTTACAGATCGGATAAAAATAGAGATTTAAACTCAGACTCAAGTTTATCCTTCCCGACCTATAAATCAAGCAACAAACAGACCTGCCAAAGACGGGGATATCGGGGTTCGATCCCAATAACGTGCACTAAGGGTGATTTCCCCTGAATATATTTTCTACTCTCGCTTCACACAAATGAAGGTACACTTCTTATAAATTTAACCTTCCTAATTTCTAACATATTAGCATAATTGGTAGCTACATAGACGTAGCTTAAAACCCTAACAACAAAAATAAATGGTACGAAGCACTTTCTCTCGCTTTTGTCTTAAAATAAACATTTAATTTAAGCTTGTGAGATTTGTGAGACAAAATTATTGTTCTAAATATTGTTGTAGAAACACTACACCAAAAATCACAAATGAAATAAAATACACTGTTACGTACTTCCTCTATGGAACTAGGAACTAGGAACACTGTTACAAAAAAATAAGAAAAGAGAAATATCTTTGTCCACCAAAGAGAAAAAGAATCAAATTAATTTTAAAATACTTGAATTAAAAAGTATATTATATTTACTTGCTTATAGCTAAGAAATTATTGGTTTTGTAAAATTATAGTTTGATCAAATGTGTTTATCTTTAATAGTACGACAGTTTTACAATGATGAGCTATTTCGTATAGTTGCGGAGAAATTATAAAAATTTATACATCTCTCTTATGTAAAATATTTTACAAGTCATTTTTGTAACAAACTGAAGATTGCTAACTTGTTTATGATAATAATAAAAATGTCTAGACATAAGGTTTAATCAAAATCGTTAGAGCAAATTTTAATAAAATAATGGTTTTCTCGTTTTGCCCTTCAGTAAACTGCCCTTAAACTTAAGATAGATATAGTTTCAAAAAACCCTCGGAGGGACATTATGAAAACCCCGGATACCAAGTTTTAACCCAATTGTTAAAATAGTTTCGGCTCCAACGCAAGGTACAAACAGACGGCATCGAATTAAACACTTTTTTGTTTCAGGGATCATGAAACGTCGACATTTAGCAAAATCTCAAGTTCTATTTTTCTACGATCACAATACTCTCTCTTCCAGGGGTCAAGAGAAAGTAAAAAACTAACATAAACTGCATTGTTCTACCTCGTTAGTCCGTATTTATTATACACTAATGGGGTAGGGATGCTGAAAGTAAGATCTAGGTCAAATGTACCCACATTTGCGTGGTTGGAGAGTGAGAATATTAAAGAAAAAACCATCTCAGTTCAACCGACCGGGATTCTTCCCGTCATAAACAATCCAGTCTATTGCAATAAAGATGCTTTAAAATAAGGTTTACTGAACTTCCTAGACAGAAGGAGCCCTTGCAATAGAAATAAAAAATACTAGAGCCCTTGTAAAAATGTTTACACTAAAATTAAACATCCAATTTTGACAGTTAAATTTTACAAGTATAAAAGTATAAACGGAAAACACCTCTGACAAGACATCTTGTGAATGTGTGGAATGCCAGGTCTCCACCATGGTTCGGATTCCACGTTAAACTGTAGGTCCTCCATTTCATCTCACAATCACCCTACCATTACACATTAGCGTAAGTGCGTATAACCCGAACGGGTAGTAAGACGCGGTGCTAATAATAATAATAATAATAAACGGAAAACATAACATGTTCTGGCTGCACCTTTGGCAAATTGTAGGCTACTTTATTCAGATTTGAAAAAATTGGCATTCCTAATGATTGCCGCTATTTTATGGTGCGACAAACAAATAAAGAATATTCTAAAATTGCCCCACGGAGCCTTAGATAGCAGTGGCGGAACCCAAGGGATACACAGAGCACAGTTTGTGAACCCCTGGCTTAGAACACACTACCATTCAAATAAACGCGTCTAACTTTGTTACTGACGTAGGGAATACGAAGCAGAAATTTAGTGGAAATGTATCCACATTCACGTGGAGGGTTATTGGGAAACTATATAGGAGAAAATACCTTCAGAACACTCGACCTATATTCTAATCTCAACCTTGCCCTTGTTCCCAGAAAACCAGACCAGATGACCTTGACGTTTAATACACCTGTCCACCGATACGGGTCACAGTGATTTTTTTTAAGAATCTGAAGGGAAAAAAACCTGTAGTTATGACCTTCTTTCTCTGAATGGTATGTAACTTCCCCAAAGCCGCCGCCGACTCTACACTTTTTGCTCGACGCTTGATAAACCACGCTCACACACACACACACACACACACACACGAACACACATCGTACACCGCCCGCAGCAAGGCCTGGGCTGGGGCCTCCTCTAATCGTGCGCCTAGTTCCCCTATCCTCCCCCTCTTCACTCCTCATTCTCTCCCTCGGCTCGCTGTTCGCATTACACCCGGCCCATACGGTGTGTAGCTAAGGGGAGACAGGCTCAAAACGTTATACACAGATGTTTATGACGACATGAGCTCTTCAACTGTTTGTTTTTGCGGACACATTCATTTTGTGTGATCGCTAGCAGGCGCGCGCGCGCACCTCACTCAAAAAGGGGACCTATTCGAAACCCCCGATTTTAAGTGACATGGAAGAATCTAGGTGAGTGGCTAGCACTCCTGACATTGATTCGGAAACGTCAGCAACATACTGGCATAAAAGCGTAACGGAGAATTGAGTTGCGTCCAGAAAATTGTGTTGGGATTATTAGGAGCAGGCCCACCACGAAGGGGAGAGGGGGACTAATGGGGTACCATGGTACCAGGCCAGGGATTCCCAGGAGGCCCAGCCCATGATCCAGAGTAACTTTTTTTTAATGTATAAAATAAAATAAAACAGAACATGAATGATAGGCAATAAAATGCCCATTAATACTTGCTAATAGTGCATGCCCAGCCCATCAGTTGAGGTGTCCTCTATAGGAACTGGCATTGATCACAGTGGTATCATTGGTTCGTTGGTCTTATCTTTCGTTTGAAGTGCTCAGAAGTTTCACGGAGTCTTATTATTTTGTACCTAAATTAAATTTGGCGTATGAAGAGAGTCGGGCAGTGATTCAAGTTCATTTTAAACTGAAATATTTTACCGCGGGCCTAACATTACGGATAATTTGCGTACATTGCTTGGTTTTGTTTTGTAAAAATTATCAATGATTAAAGAAAAAATCTAAGTTGAACAGTGGTGGCATAACAAGAGGGGGGCGGGGGCTTTCTCTCCTTGATAGTAAATTTGTCCCCGCCCCCCTCTTTCCTATTTGAATCGATTCGCTCTCTCTTCTAGAACAAACTTGCTCATCTTTAGACTTATTTCCTTCTCCTTTGAAATGAGGCTATCGATTAATAAACTGAGAAATGGTCTTGTATCAAACTCTAAATAGCTTATAGAGGGGTTTAATTTTCAAAACTTTGGCAGGGAAGGACAACTACAAATAGTTATGAGAGGAATTTAATTTTAGAAATAAATATGGGCAAAGACCACGCTATATAACTTTCAGAGGCATGCAATTTTCAAAGATTTGCCCGGAGAAGACCACTTTAAAATAACTTATACAATAGGCATCCAATTTTACAAAAGATTATAGACAAAGACCACTATAAATAATTTATAAGGACATTCATATTTAAAAAATACTTTTGAGAAGGACTCCTCCAAATAGCTTATATAGAGGTATAATTTTTAAAATCATAAATCTTAGACGAGGGTCACCTCAAATATTTTCCGGGAATAGGCCCATTCTGTTTTCAAACATTCACCCAGGGTCCCCAGGCCTCCCTTTAACTTTGACATCAAAGCCCATCAAACTCCCTTTTTATTTGCTAAGCTAATTTATTCCCTTAGACAAATAAGGTTTTACAGCCACCTAAGTCAAGAATAACTAAGAAAGAGGGGCCCACACTTTGCCCCTGGTACCGGGCCCAGTTTGAGAACCTGGTGGGCCTTATTAGGAGTGTAAGGTGGGTACTAAGTGGTGTCTCGTGACCACCAGACCGACCCGAGTGAAGGGTATCGAGCTGTGTTCAGCCGCCTCTCATCTATCTTTCTATTACCAGAGCTATAGAGTCAGTCACTTGTTTACAATAATATGACAAACATTCATTCTATATTTGAATTCTCTCTGATGTTTGCTCACTAGGTTAGGTTAGGCTAGTTTAGGTTAAGTTGGGTTAGGTGGTTTATATGATATTTGACTTTAGTTCTGACTGAATTATTCTTTAATGTATCATCCTGAACATACTTCACTCTTCAGAAGAAACTCAGGTGTCGGTAAAACTGTATCTGTCCCGTCTTTGGGACGCAACTCTCCCGAGTATTAAGTGAGGCCACACACTTGCCCATCACTTGGAGTTTGCAAATACCAGTCGGGCCTCTCTCATGTTAGATAGATACTAGATCTAGACAACGTATATTCCATTCACGGTAGGAATTACTCTCTGAAAGGTCTTTTTTCCTACCAATATCCTACTATATAGTAGATTTATGGTAGGGAAAAAGGCCTTTCAGAAGTCAATTCCTACGGTGAATGGAATATATAATACCGTGGTACACATGTAACGCAACTGCACATGAATATCGTGCGGAACAAGAATTGCTGCCAGGTGTGAAACGCTCGTGCACGCTTCCCCTGAGAAGGACATGTTCACCACTGGCAGATAACAGGTGAGTGTGTGGTGGCCACTACGACCCGCAGCTTGCAGTCGCCGTCTGGAATCTTCTAGAAGTTGTCATCTCACAAATGTTAGACAAATGTGCGGCACATTTATGACTGGGGACGTGGCTCGATACAGCCCAAGTGTACGATTAAAAAAAAAAGTTATTTCTGCACCAGGTCTTACTAACCATCCGGTCTATGCGCAATTTAACCACGCTTGTGAGCTCGAGATGAAGAAGTTTGATCTTTTTTAGGAAATGTACCCTCATGTATGTGGAGGGATATTGTGAAACAATTAAAGAAAAACACCTTGGTACAACTAGCCAGGATTCAAACCCTGACTTCCCCATCACTAGCAGCCCAGACTATAGGAGACTTACACTTTATCTCACGTGTCCACCGATGCAAATATTAAAACTAATTGTATTCTAGTACACCAGTGGGCACGTGGTCAAACACGTGAGTCTCATCTAGTTTGGATTTTAACCTATGGTAAGGTCAGGGCTTTAATCCCAGTCGGGTGTACTAAAGGAGATTAAGCCTATATAGTTTTCCCCCCTTCTTCCCCTCAAATGCGGGTACACTTAGGCCTACTTTAAAACTTTACCTTCCTCATCCCTATCCCATCAGTGTAAATTTGCGAATATCCTGGAGGGGTAGCAGGACGTGGAGCCCAGGGACAATAAACCTCCCGTATGCTACTAGTGGGCGATGTATCCTTCAATAGAGAGAGAGAGAGACAGCAGACTGCGAAACTGGCGCAATCTGCTACTTTCCTGTCGTCTGCCTTTCAGTGCTTTCTTCAGAAACGTCGCTCTAGCGCTCTCCTTCCTACCAAGTGGCTCTCTCCTTTTCTCGCCAGACAGCCGGTTCGAGACGGGGTCACTTCTTCGGGTCACGTAAGACAGGTAGAAGAAACGAAAATTCGTTCCCTCTGCCCTCTACTCCTCCCACTCTTCGAAACCCCCTTATTCCCTCCCAGTGCGGTCAGCCAGATTGGCCGAGCAGAAATGCTGGTCCAGCTTTTTTTTCTTATTTCTTTTATACAGCTTCGCATTTGATTCTTGATTTAGAGATTATGTTTGTGTTTCACGTCTTACTGCCCGCCCGGGATATATGTCTATGTACACTAGAGGGGTAGGAGAGAGGAAGGAGATGTACCCCCATTTGCGTGGAAGGGGGCCTGGAAAAATATCTATGAAGAAATCGCCCACAATACGTTTGGCTGGGATTCGATTAGCGTGATCTCCCAGTTAGCAGAAACCTAGATAAAATGAGACTGGCACCCTTAACCACGTGCCCACCCCCGGTGCGTATGAATCTGAAAAAGTTTGTGTTATAATTATAACTATATTTCACGGTTTAATGGCTGTGTCTAGGAATCTGATGTTCTTCATCCTCTCACTTGTCCTCGACGGATCAATACTCGATGATAGATCATTCGCACCCACCTAAGAGATCAATAGGTTTTTTACTCACCCCGTCTTTCTATCCGTCCGAGCTATACGTATTCTGATAACAGAATACGGAGGGATAAGCTAGAATTTAGAGGAAATTTATCCACATTTGCATGGAGTTAAAGCAGCGAAACCATTTAGGAAAATCGACCCTCAGTGTATTTAGCCGGAATTCGAACCCCAACCTCCGCATCATCAGCAAACCAGACTAGATGAGCCTGACGTTTATTTTGCTTGTCCACCAAAGGGAGACCGATATAATAAAAAAAGGCTACACATTTTAAATCATTATTATTAGTAAAGCCAGGATTTGTGTGTATTATTAACCTACAAAAATTATACATAAGTATATAGCTAAATCAGTTAAAATGCGTAATAATGTGATAATATGTAACATTGAATAAACCTTCTTTACTCACGTTAGTAATATATGCACTTATCTGTTCATTATTATTGAAACAAAATTTAATTTTATGGTGGCAAATTTTTGAAGGAAGTAATAAAAACACTTTTCTAAATATACACGAGTATAATTATCTTTTTAACGAGTTGTATTACATTATTAGTTAGTTTTACACCAAATTTCCAATTAATTAAGTACTTCAAATAAATAGAATTATATTATAACTGATTTTAGAAATCATACTTACACTTCCTTGGAACATACATGCAGGTAGATTTTCTGAACGCGGACTTTTATGTAATATTTCTCTTGAAATTCTTCTTCAAGAATGTGCGAAACTGTGGGACATGGGATATTAGCTGCTAACATTGCGCTGCACAGCTATTTAAAGAACTCATCTTTCAAAGAGGAAGGTCCCTGATGCATCTGCGTGAGGAACTTACTTCTTAAAAGGCTGCAGCTGCTGGTTACGGGTGTGAAAAGCACTTATTGAATGTTGTTCCAACTGTGACTTTATGGAACACCCTACCTATATTCTTGTAACATACTTGGCAAACAATAATTTTCCCATCAATTGTAAGGTTTCGTCTATTCGGGTCCATGATTTTAGATTCTTAGATAGTGATAGTGGCACTAGTGTCATTCTTATACAGCACTGATCCTATCGGCTATCCCTTGCACTCTATTATTTGATATTTTGTGAACAAATTACAGGTGTTAAGTAGTAGTCGAAAGAAACGTTAGGGCCGAGGGGGTGGTAGGAATGCAATCTGTGTGTGAAGGTTTATCACATGATATTTTTGGAAAATTTGCTTTGTTGACTTTTCTGCTCAGTCAGTTTCTTAGAATTGTTTCTTTCATTCCTAGGATAAATGTTTGAACTCGAAATACTAGCTGGCCTGAATATTACACTTACACGTATATACATGGTTGGTCTTGTTTGCTTTTCAAAAGACCGTTTACGCACTTTATTTTTGTGACAAACATTAAATTATATTTCCTAGGTTGAATTTGTGTTCAGTGTTCATATTTGGTTCTTGCCTTGCCGCTTTATACCTGGTTTTTCTCCCGATTAAAGAACAACGAGAACATGGGCTAGTCAAATCCAAGAAGTATTGTTTTTACAACTAGTCGACTTGTGTTTACGAATTGACACACCGCGTGAGAGACGTAGCTGCTGAGGCCACTATCTGGCAACGCCACATTTTCTAACCTTCACAGCACGATTAACTCCAGACAAAAAGTTAGAATACCTCACTTGGACTTAGATCACTGACAACCATTATCTGGGTATATTCCTTTATGAAAGTACAGATTATTTAAAAATTAGTAGTCCATAATTAAAAGTATTTTACCCAAGAAAAATATAAAAATAATACTACAGTAAAAAACTCACAAACTATACAAACTTATGTAATATCTTCGAAAATGTAGAATTCAGTAAAATATGCAAATATATGTTAAATTAAAACAGAAAATACAGTCCCAAACAATCTAATTCACCGACATTTCGCTTTTCACATTTATAACTGGTAGGATTAAATTATGTAATCACATTAAAATCTGAGCTCTATTTATTATTAGTCCAGTGGCTATTAGTTAATTAAATAATCCTACCTTAAAGGGGATTGATACGAGTTGCAAACATCCAGAGATCTCCTATAATATAAAAATAGGTTTGTTATTTCAAAATATGGTTCACGCCAAAATGAAGGTGAAGGAAGGACAGCTTTTAGATCACGCGGCAATTTTCAGTCAATCTTTTAAGAAAGTTAAACAACTTTGGAAAGTCTATCTTTGAAACTTCTAAGCTCGCAAATATATTATTAAGCACCTTTATCAAGTGATACTTGAGTGTTACCAAAATAACCTTGATCGCTCATTATAGGCATTGTTAATAAAATTGAATGATTTAATATAATATTGTACATTTTAATTATTACTGTATATATATATATTTTTTTCTAGAAAGGTGGGGGAGGAGGTTTAAGCATTTGGGGAAGAATTGAATTTAAGGACTAAATAAATTATGTATAGAGGAAAAAAAAGTAAAGGTAGAGTGGATAAAAAATGGGCGATAGCGGGACCTTTGATAAACTAATAAATCGACCGGGCTAAAAAAAAAGTTGCCGACACCCGGTGAAAGGTATTTCCCTATAGTGTTAACAACCTTAAATTTTACGTCTTATAATTTTTTAAATTATATAAAGGTGGAAATAAACTTATTTTCAGGGAAGTTTCACGAGTAGTGTAGCAGATATGAGATCAAATAAAAGGTTATAAATATAGTGAGTGGATTTGAAGATGCAAATTTGACATTTATAGATAAAAATACTGCAGAATGCGGATATCTTCATTCAAGTGGGTGTGTTTTGTATCATTTTTACCATTCCATTTTGTTGTTGTTGGGAAACTATTTGTACATACTTGGTTGGAAAACTTTTGTTCCAAATTGAACTTTGTCAGGGAAATTTTTAATATTTTCACTGATAATTTAAAAATATGACCATATTTATAGAGGTTTCAAAAATTTAATAGTAAATCTGTACTATAGGTCTATTGTTAGTCATGTCTATTTCTTCATAAACAACAAAGAGAACACTTCTTTTTACTTTATCGCTATCTTACAGGTAGAAAAAGTATTATGATCGTAAAAAAATATCAAACTCAGATTTTGATGAATATCGACGTTTCATGACCCCCGAATCCAAAAAAGTGGTTTTTGAATTTCCGTCTGTCTGTACCTCTGATTAGAGCCTAAACTATTTTACCTATCGGGCTTTTACTTTGATTTTCATAGGATTGCCCCGAGGGTTTTTTGGAATTGGATTTCTAACCCTAAAATTAAAAGTAGTTTACTGAGGGGCAAAAAGAGAAAAAGTCAATTTTCTCAAAATCAGCTTTGACAATTTTGATTAAATTTCATTTCTACAATTAAAAGTAGTTTACTGAGGGGCAAAAAGAGAAAAAGTCGATTTTCTCAAAATCAGTTTTGACAATTTTGATTAAATTTCATTTCTACACATTTCAAAATATTACAAAAAAAATGGCTACCCTCAATCCTTCGGCAAAATTATTTTAAGGGCTCCGGTCTGATGCATAAATTCCAATTTTTTAAAATCATATTTCCAAAACTTTGTGAGATATAAAATTACTTATCATTGCATATATGTAGATCTATTTATAATACAAATATTTTATAAGAAACATATATTTATAAAACTAATAACTTTAAATCTATACGCAAATATATATATATATATATATATATGTTTTAACTTTTCGAACACTAAAGGTAAAGTATTTCAGCCATAAAAATAATCTAACCAGAAATGTTGATGGATGTCGACATCTCACAACCCTCCGAGCGCTAAAAAGTGTTTTTGCCATGCCGTCTGTCTGTGTGTCTTTTTAACCCCAAAATAAAGATTAGTTTAGTAAAAAGCGAAAAAAGAAAACAGCGATTTTCTCAAAATGGGCTATAATGATTTTGATTAAAATTCGTATCTAAGCGTTGATTAAGATTATAAATAATTTGGCTATTTTCATTTTCCCATGAACATGAATTTGAGAGTATTTTAGAGAAGTGAAAATTTCCGTATCTCCGCAGCTATTGGAGATACTAGATAACTTATCATTGCATTATTGTAGTACCATTAAAAATAAAAAAAACTTTTGTATGAAATATATTTTTATTAAACTAACAATTTCTTATATATTGGCAAATATATTAATACAATTTTGTGAGCTTTAGTTGTAAAGAGATACTACTTAATAATTCTGTAATGCCATAGAGTAATTAAATAAATGTAAGTCTCTCAAAATGTGTTTTTATTTTTCCTTTAACCTCTTAGGAGAAATGTTTGTAAATCAATGATCTATCTCCTTAATTTAGACTCAATAGTCAATATTTACATTTTTTATTGTTCAAAATTTATAAATTTGGATTTGAATAGCAATGCGATTACCTGAAAATGTGCAACACCTAGTAAAATGTTTAAATTTTAACCGAAAGTTGAAATTTTAATACGAAGTGTTGACCCTTGTGGATCCAAAATCGATCTTTTTTTTATTGATATGGACATACAAATGAGGACACCAATTCTTTGAAAATTAAAATTTAAAAATCAAAATTTAAACATTTAAAACTGGGACTAAAAAATGTTTGCGTAAGTATATTGCAATTTATACTTGGATTTGCTAATGTATATTATTTAGTTTCACATATATTACGAGTTTTGAGTAAATATCTCCATTTTTAAACAACAGAGCAAGAGTCTGTGCGGAGTTCTGTACCATTTATTTTAGTAAAGTAAAGTTATTAGCCTAATACCATTTTGTACTTTTTGGATTTTGTCACTTAAGTGCACATTAAATACCTTAAATAAAATAAAATACAACAAAATATAAATTATCCTCAAATATATAGAATCTGGTCGACCTCTGTGGTCTTGGGGTCAAGTGCCCACCTCACGACCCAATATTCATGGTTTCAAATCCAGCCAGGGTCGACTGATTTTGCTTGAGCGATAAAAATCCGTAACTCAACTTCCTTCAGAGGGGAAGTAAGACCATCGGTCCCATGTCGACTGTGGCATGTAAAAGAACCCTGGAAGATATGCGAAAATATCTTTCTCGGCAAAATTAGGTAAACTCTTTTGCGCTTCCTGATAGAAATTCGCGTGTGCTGATATAATCAATCGGTTCAGAAAGTTCACGTTAAATACCTCAAATAAATAAATAAAATATATATATATAATATTGTCTCTCCCTCCTATTTCTGGTTGTCCTTGCGGACCATCCATCTTCTTATACAATTGCAAATACCATATACAAGGCGGGGAAAAGGCTTGGAAAGATACTTTATTGGAAGACAGGGAGACACCCATCAGTGCAGTGGCGAAGCTACCAGAGAGGTACCGGGGGGTAGGGGGGGCACGTCTCTTCATTTGAGTCAATGTATTCCCTTAATAAAAGACACCATTGATAAAATTAATTAAATACAGTCATCAATAACATTATAGTAAAAAGTGTAAATTTGAATTTTTTCTTAATTTACTAATTTAAAGTTTTTGAAAACAAGAAAAGTACCGCCCTTCCTTCTTCCCCCAAAAGCTCCCATATTTATTATCCACGGTCATCTAAGCTCTCCTTTAAATATAAATTTGTGGCTACTGTAATGATACTGATTTGGACCCCTCTCATATATTTTAATGTCATGGATGAAGTGCATTTTTCTTTAAAGTATTGTATGTCAAATATCCTTTTAATACTTCATCCATGGAGAATCACGCGCTTTTCAGAACTGATGTCAATAGATCACACCAGAAGACTTATTTTTAATTTCAAAAATCAACTCCGTAGTAATACCAAAAAAAGCAAGTGACGCTAGCTCCCTCTACCCAATAGGAAGATAGCCTTCACAACATCTGTAGCCAGGACCTTTTCTATTAGTTGGTTTTGACACTGGTAACAAGGAGGTCCAAGAGGCAAGGAGTAGGTCATATATAAGCTGCTGGTGCCTATGAATATAGAGAGTAGTCACATAAATCTACACAGCACGGTACTCAAAACACGGAACGTGTAATGTTACAGAGAAATAATCTGTAGTTCAGCTAAACTGTATCATATAAAATTATATCTTCAGTGACAACGATAAAATCACTTTACTAAATCGTGTGCAACATTAAAAGTCTTATTTATTCAACTAAAATATCAGATTGTAAAACCGTATCTTAAAAATTGGTGCTCGATCACGGGGCTATAAAAACCAATTATCTCACAATACAAATCCAGTGCGCAATAGTTGACGCCTAATCGCGGGGCATAATAATACCGTACCGCTTTAATTAGTGCTCTGCGTATAACCCGAACGGGTAGTAAGACGCGGTGCTAATAATAATAATAATTAGTGCTCGATCACGGGACAATTATCAGCTAATTAAACGGTATCACTTTAACCGGTGTCCATCGCGGACACTTATCATTTTAATACGACCCTAACTAAGGATTGCTTTCACCCGGTGGTTTTCATCCCTTCCTCCACACAAATGTGGGTGAATTTATTATACATCTTACCTACCTTATCTATCTCTTATCATTATTAGCACCGCGTCTTACTACCCGTTCGTGTTATATGCACTTACGCTAATGTGTAATGGCAGGGTGATTGTGAGATGAAATGGAGGACCTACAGTTTAACGTGGGATCCGAACCACGGTGGAGGCCTGGAATTNTGAGATGAAATGGAGGACCTACAGTTTAACGTGGGATCCGAACCACGGTGGAGGCCTGGAATTCCACACATTCACAAGCTGTGATTAATTATCTATATCTTATTAGTTTAATTGAAATTTGGATATCCCGGACGGGTAGTAAGATGCGGTGCATAAAAATTCCTCGGGGTGAATATTATTAGTGTTGAGCTAGCTCTACATGTTTAAAGTCATGTATTTAAGTGGCAATCTACTTTATAAATACATGAGACCATCAACAGGAACTAACAACTTGGGACCCATGGTAACATATTTGACCGGAAGACCAGGATTCAATCCCAGACTCACTGAAATAACGAGTTTTTTTTAAATATACATTTTACCGTCTTTCCAAACGACTCAATGGATCAGAGGGAACTAAATAATGTTTCATTTAATTTATTATAAGTTAACCTGCACTTTATGCAGACAAATGTAATGTCAGCACATCAATTACAAACTAAGCTAACCGAGGATAACACGCTTGACATTACATATTTAGTCAGTCCTTGGATATTTTCTAATTGATAGTAACATATAATGTATACTAGTATCTTTATCAACGACAACCAGAATCGAATCACTGTCCTCTAGACTTGTGTCAGACCACTCTCATCACTTAGCTAAAGTCCCGTGCCGGTGGGCATGTGGTCTGAATTTAAATCTCCGGTTTGCGTTGGGTATGGAAGTAGGGGTTAGAAACCTGGCCGGGTGTAAATGCGGGCACAGGTCCTCTTAATTATACCCACCTCATCCTTACTACGTAAGCGTAATTAATACATATGCGAATATTCCGAAAGAATAGTAAGACACGGTGGTAAAAACTAAATAAAA
Source organism: Timema poppense (assembly GCA_902141375.1). Taxonomy (NCBI): domain Eukaryota; kingdom Metazoa; phylum Arthropoda; class Insecta; order Phasmatodea; family Timematidae; genus Timema; species Timema poppense. The sequence goes on from CABFOV010009296.1 coordinate 13,638, forward strand.
AACTTAACCATAAAGGCGGATATTATTCTTACGACGTTGCCTACTTGGAAATTTAAAAGCTATTTTCAGAAGTGGGTTGTATCTTAACTTGACGCACCTAAGCAGTCTAAGTACTATCACACTTAGACACCAATGTATAAAAGAGAAAAAGAGGAAATAAAATGAGCAGTTCACCCTGCGAGGCCTCTTGTTTATTTACTAATAGCACTTCCCCTCTACCTATGACAAGTTTACACACCCTTTATACTATACACTCCTTGAAAACATTGACTTGCTTTGAAAAATTACCTTTTTTTTGTTTCCTATTCTAGATATGCATATAATATCACGGTCTTTTTTTAATATAGATACTGGCAGGAAGTTTCCCAAAGCCAAATAATTAAAGTTGTAGAGGATTTATAAAAAAATATTTTACAAAAATACTACTTCAAGATAAAAATAATACTTTTGTGACACTATAGCACTATTTTTAAAATGATGTGATAGTCTATCTTTAAATCTTGCCGAATAAAACGTAACTTCACTAACATGAGAAATCCTATCTTGACCAGCCGTGACGTCACAGGTGGCAACGTCTTTAAGGAATTATATTTCATCAGAATAGGAGGACGAGAAACATAAATGTGGTAAAAAAAACTATACCCATCACAACATATAGGGATCCAATCCCACAGCCTGAAAGTTCTTGGGTCTGGAGTGCTAACTGCTTATCCTACTGGCTCTGCCTGTCTCTTGAAAATAGAATGGATAATATCACAATCACAATAGGATTTTTCTTAACGTTAGTAGGGTGGCTATAGCCGGTGCAAGAGTAAGGACACTAGGGGTAAAAAGAGAGAGAGAACGGAGGTATTACCAGTCGACCAACCAAACAAGTGCAAGTGACAGGGAAGCTGTCACGGGTGAGATAAGTGTAGAGAACCAGATAGAAAATGTTGATCAACCGGAAGGAAGATATCCCCCCTTTTGATTATTCTCAGAATATGTGCAGATGAACCTTGGAGCTGTATAAAGGTTTGACCTTAGAGGAGTAGAATCTTCTTCACCTTTTTGATCATTCTCAGAATATGTGCAGATGAACCTTGGAGTTGTATAAAGGTTTGACCTTAGAGGAGTAGAATCTTCTTCACCTTTTTGATAATTCTCAGGAGATGTACAGATGGACCGTGGAGGGTTATAAAGATCATCATTGTTTGACCTTCGAGGAGTAGAATCTTATTCACCTTTTTGATAATTCTCAGGAGATGTGCAGATGGACCGTGGAGGGTTATAAAGATCATCACTGTTTGGTCTTCTAAAATATTCTCAATTTATTTAATACACCCAAGCAGTGGTGAGGTGTTCTAGTCTACAGTGTAACCCCTGGAAAAAGTTTAAAATCAGGGAAAATGCCTTCTTATACATGAGACAGTCAATTCATACATTGGGATTGTATTTTGAACTCACTCTTGTCAATTTCTTAAAATGTAACGCATATAAATCGTCTACCCAAATGAAAATAAAAATGAACAAAAATATATATATTATATATTTTATTTTTGTTCATTTTTATTTTTCTTGATTGACAAACAATTACTGTTCTTTATTATTCTTTGGTTTGTGTTAATCCGTGTTTCTTTTTAGATTTTTGAAGAAAAATAATTAATACAAATTGAATATGTATTAACTACAGTTAAAAAGATTAAGACAGGATGTGTAGATATTTGATAACACTTTCTAAAAGGTCACGCCTTACTATTATTTTCAGGAGCCGTGCAGATGGACCTTTCAAAATTATTATGAACTTTACTATTAGAAATTCAAGGTGTAGGACTTTATCCACCTTTTGACCTACAGTGGATAGTAAGTTGCCTTGCTCGGTAGGCTTACTTATCTTAAAGCAGGCATGAATCTAGAATCCCAAAATCGATTTTAAATGACAATTAAAGACCATAAATTCTTTGAAAAGGCTTACACCAAAGCGTAACTCTCTCGATTTACTTGTTTAACTGTAAAAGGGAGTTTGAGGTTCGAATCCTGGCCGAGTACACTTAGGGATAATTTTACGTGCGTGATTTATCACTGTGGTTTTTATCATTCATGCTAATGTTGGTTCTCTTTGTATAAACGATCTTCCTCATCTATATTTCTTAATATTAAGCCACCGCCCTTAGTCGAGGCTTCTAGGGCGTTGTTCTTCAGGGTGAAGATACTTTGAGCTTAAATCCTGGTGGAGCCAAATCAAGTAATATAAAAGCCTAACCTAGTGGGTTGGTTTAAAAAAACATTTTTTTTACAAAATCCACCGGGGGAGGGGATCCTAGATACTCACCACTTATATAAACGCCACTTCACCTGGAATCAAACCAGTGTTTCCCAAATCAGGGTTTGGGCTCCATAACTGCACAACTTCCACGGATGGGCTTCAGGTTATCGCCAATTTGGACATTCATACATTTGAGCTATGAAATAGTATTTTAATTTCAAATAAAAGGGATTGAAATTGAATCCATAGGTTCCCCCTAATTTCACCCCGCTTATCGGAATATTTGGGGGATGCTTGATGTTTCGCCACTGTTGACGACCGCCTCACGCTATTCAAGCGTGGCACGGAAGTTAACTCTCCGCGTCCATCTTCCTATCGATCTGTTTTCAACGTGGAGCGGGGTTCACTGATGAGCCCACTGTGGGGCCCCACACCACATTAGTCATAGACCAAATATAAACCCACCGCACTCCATTCTTATATTTTATATGCCTATTTAAAAGAATCTAGTTGGAATTCTCCTAGCGGGAAAATGTATAAATTTGGTCTGTGTCACGTGTGTGTGTCCACGTGCACGGAGGGAAAAGGGGGAAAGGATGGGATATCCTAGATCAGTGGCTTTCATTTTTTTGAAAGCTGCATCCCTCCCCTCTTTTTACTTTATCATGTCAAGAGAAAGTATTGTAATCGTGAAAATTGTTTACCTCAAGATTTTGATGAATCTTTACGTGTGATATGTATCCGAACCCAAAAAAGCTTATTTTACCATTTTGTCTGTCAGTCTGTCTGTCTGTCTGTCTCTTTATCCCTGGCCCCAGATATTAAGTGGTTTGATGGGTTTTGTTCAAACTTGATATCTAAATGCTATAAAGCAAAATGTCGGGTTAGATGATTAATTTTGACCCTAGCCCTTAAATAAAGTAGTTTACCAATAAAGGATTTTTGTAGAGTTCCAAATTTTTCTAAAATGCCTTTAACGATTTTGTTGTTGGTGGAGTGTTTAAAATTACGAATAGAAATGTATTTTTTTAAGGGGAAGTTTGATTCAGCTGTAGTTTACGGATGACTTTTTTTTATTTGAATATTTTAAAATATAACTCTAGTGATTTGGTTCAAATGGGTATCTGTTAATTTTTTACATTTTCGAATCTCATGTCTAAAAAAAGTGTTCGAGTCGAATTCCATGATAAATTTATTTTATAGAATCAAATACTAATCAAAAATATCATGATTAAAAATTGGATCAAATATTTCATTTAAAAAATAGGTTCAGATATGAATCGATTAATTTGCTTTAGGATTACCATAATAATGTTTCAAATCGAATCTGTGTTGAATACTTTACTATACTAAGTTTTCGAATCCAATACAATAATAAGAGATTTTCAAAAGTGTTTATAAACATTTTAGACACATCTTAGGCTTATTAAAAAAAATATAAGGTAATACATAGTACTTATCTCAAAAAGCGAAAAATCAAATAAAGATCACTCAACTTTTTTAATCATAGTACAAGTATTCAATGTCACAAACAATTTTCTCACACGTGATTCCGTTACGACCTGGACTAAAGTTAATTTCTTTCTTCACTCTAACACGCAACTGGTTTCCGGTCTAATTATATTAATTTGTTAAGAAAGTATGCATGAATAGATTAGAGTTTTTAGTTCAACCCATCGAATATGAATCTAAGATGTATTTATTTAGATTAGAAATTTCGAATCGAGCCCGAATATTCCAATAATAAGATTCCAAATTTTGAATCAAATTATAAGCTTACTAATATTCCTTTTTGGATTCGAAATCTCAAAGATTCACACAGGCTTGATTTTGAATAGCTAGATATATTTGTTTTTATAAAAAAATCATTTTGTGGTAAGTTACTAATAAGTAATTTTTGTAAAAAAAATCTTTTAAATGGCTCTAACGATTTTAATCAAAACTGGTATCGGATGACTATGTTACATGATCAATAATAAAGATTGATTATTTTTCTATATTTATTAATTCAAGGGTAGTTTACTTACGACAAATGAGAAAAATTTAGAAATTTTTGAAATGGGTCATTAAAATTGAGTTCAAAATGGGTATCTGGGAATAGTTTTTCATGTTTAATAAGAATCCATGTTTATTTTTACAAATTAAAAACGATTTTATGGTAGTTTACAAATGACCTATCTATGAATATTATAAATTTGTTCAAAATACCATATTTGAACAATTTGATTTAAAATTAATATATAAAGAGGGCTTGTTATGAAAAACAAGATTATGTGTTTGTTTTTATGAGGAAAACTTACTTAGGTTAATTTACTGAAGTCCTATTTTTGAAAATTTTCTTTCACGCAATGAGAAAGTTTTTGCGATTGTGTCGTACCATTTATTTCTTAAAATACCAATTTAACCTCTTTAATTCCATAAAGCGATTACGTCATGGCCCGCCCTAAACACCTTCACGGATCCCCCCAGGATTACACGCGATAGATATTTTAGTTATTGGAGCTGTGCAATAGCATTTAGTGACCATCTGCATTTTATTAGCTATGGTTCCATAATTTATTATTATTATTAATTATCTATTATATATTTAATGCATTCTCACTTTTTTTCTTTTATTGATTTAATATAAATAATTTCTATGCTTATTTATTTCGGTCACTCTCATTCGCTGTGTTGACTTAGTGTTTCCATTTACTAACTAACATTTTTGTTTAGTGATGATTGATTTCAAATGTAATTAATCATTCTATAATATGTTGTCGTCTTTGTATGTCTCCATCAGTGCTGCTGGCCTTTTGTAGGTCTTGTGGCTGTTGGTGAGCTCTAGAATTAAAGAAATTTAAATTTAACTATTATTATTGTTATTATAGTAAATAGGATTATGATACATTTTTAAAATGTACTTACTCAACCAAATAAATATATCATCAAAGTTCAAACGACTTACAAACTAATTTAGCTTTAGGCCACCTTCACCGTAGGGCGCGCAAAGAAGTCCTTCTCATGGTGTATAATTTGTTGGTTGAGGGAGATCTTGGTTCGAATCTAGATCATGTGTGCTGAGCGTTGTATCCGATTCTTTCTTGTTCGTACCATGCGTTTTTTATACATATACCATTAGTGTAGATACATACAGATAACGCGGACCAGTTGATTAGTAAGACAAGGAGCACCAGAAAAGAAAATTCAAACCCTAACTTTCTAGCACGACACCACTGTATGACCATTGAGAAGCCTTCTAGACAACTTCATAGAATAGGGTCGTCTCGACAAGTCCTCCCTGGAGACTCGTGGTTTGTTTATAGCAGTGATCGATTGACGTCTACTGCTGGTGCCAAGTGGTAAGGGTTTGGCGATATATATCTTCAGAGTCTGTTATAAAACTCAGACCTGGCTCAGAAGAGAGAAGAACACCCCTCTTGGTCACTTGGCCTAGCAATTCTTTAACTGAGCTGGAGGCGAGGGGGCCTACTGCATGACCAACTAGTATCCAACACAAGACAAGCGTGCTATAAAGTTGGTTAAGATGGGGTAGACAAAGAAAAGGTAACGATTTTTGCAGTTTTTATATCAAAACAATTTTTAGTCAAGACAAAGCAAATAATGCTCCAGTAGAAACATATAGCTTAATCTTCTCTACGGAGTGATACCAAAAGTTATTGATTATCTGTCTTGAGCATAGTGGAAATAGATCACAAACTTTTTAAATGAAGAGAGAACTTTGCCATTACATTCTAAAGATACCCTTCACAGATATTCAACAACTGTTGATATCGCCATGTGAAGAAAATTAAACTCTTATATTTCTACTGAAACAATATTAGAATTATTTTGACAAAAAAAAAAAAGGTTGGTACAAAAATTACGAAAACACTATCCTTTTCTCACGTTACTTACATCCCCACCTTAAATAACAAAGTGGTTCGTGTATTAAGGCCTAACCGAGGTGGAGAAGCCAAGGTGTTAAATCTACACCCCGAACTCCTCCTCAATGCCTAGGCTAGTAGCTTATTGATGTTTTCTAAAATTCATAGCATCTCAAATACCAATTATGTAAAAAAAAAAAACTTTAAACTGTTTCAAAGGAG
>CABFOV010009297.1:0-19969 GCA_902141375.1 Timema poppense
ATTATTATTATTTAATTATATGTCAGAAAATGATGCTTGCACATGAGAATTGAACCCTGGAGCTTTGGCTCATTGTTCTAACACACTACCAGTGAGCTTGGGATGGCCATGATGTGTTTGACGTTGGACACATGTCTAACTATGGCCGGACGCTGGCGTGTACAGTACACGGCACGTACCAAATGTCTGTTTCATTGTATCGTGCAACCAAAGTGTTGTTTGTTTCAAATATGGATGAGAACTTCGAACTCTTGAATCCTTAAATCTTAAAGAATATATTTACATAAAACACCTGAATTTACAAAACTAAGTTTCATTGTCGAGTGACTTTTGCCCCACCCTTTATATCAAGTTAAAAGTTCTGCCCTAGGCAGGTAATTATAGGACAAACCAACCAGACCCCGGATGCTGTGTTTGTCAACTGTTTGTCGTGTCCCCAGCATCCCGTGCTCCTGACAGAGGCCCCGCTAAACCCCCGCAGGAACCAAGAGAAGGCGGCGGAGGTTTTCTTCGAGACGTTCAACGTTCCCGCCCTCTTTGTCTCCATGCAAGCCGTCCTCAGCTTGTAAGTTTGCAGTTTTGCGGCTTTCTCACGTCAAGGGGCAGGGAGAGCTCTCATTGGTTCATATTGGAGTGTTTTAACCGGCACATTTTGAAATTGCGCTAAGACAGTATGAAGCTTTGAAATTTTGATTTGATGGATTATATTTGGAAGAAGGTACAGGAAAGGTGGATAGAAACATATAAAAGGGGGACAAACACAATATGGCCTTTACAATGAAAAGAAGAACACAGTTCACACTTTACACTGCTGCCACTGGACAGAGATGTAATGGCGGCCTCTTGAAGGAAACCAACCATTTAGTTCCCTCTTTCTCGTACCTTCCTACATAATTAATAAAACATACCTCAACAGGGGAAAAGAGGTTTCCCATAAAGATATATTAGTCACTTAGCTTGTAAGTCATCCTCTGTTTAGAAAGTTCACGATAATCAATAAAATAATATACTCTGTTTGTTTTGTGTCCCCACAGGTACGCTACGGGACGCACGACGGGCGTAGTGCTGGACTCTGGGGACGGAGTGACCCACGCCGTGCCCATATACGAGGGGTTCGCTATGCCCCACAGTATCATGAGGGTGGACATTGCGGGCAGGGACGTCTCGAGATATCTCAGGTAGGATCCTTCACTAGACCTTGACAGTCTGATGAGTGTCCTTGTTCATACAGAATATTACTTAACCGATAGCAACCTCCCATCGGGAGCTCATTTTGGTTTCTTTAAGCTAAATACACCTTTCTCTACTTGTTTCTAGACTGGATAATTATATGATTATAAGAGGAATAATTTAACAAGCAGGCCCCGAATGTTAAGATTACAGTACAGTTACTATTTTTATCTTCTTATTTTTTTATTTCTCCTCATATGTTCAAAATTTATTTCTAAGATTTGGACTCTTAGATCAGGAGGTAAATTTGAGATTTGTAAAATAGTGGTTTCGCCCCAACTCTAGTCCTCGACTTTCTCTTTCAGGCTCCTGCTGCGGAAAGAAGGAGTCAACTTCCGCACGACGGCCGAGTTTGAGATTGTGCGGACCATCAAGGAGAAGGCTTGCTACTTGGCCAACAATCCGCTGAAGGAGGAGACGGTGGAGACGGAGAAGTTCCAGTATGTGCTACCAGACGGCAGCACTCTAGACGTGGGTCCAACTATTACACTCGCTACTTGTTCAGGGGGGACTCCATCAGAGTTAGGTCTCCAGAACATTGGTACCCACACCACATCTGGTCTGGGGCTGCAGCTGAAGAATTATCCGGGAGTGTCCTTATCATGTAGCTCTGTGCCCACTGTTCCAGATTGGACCCGCTCGATTCCGGGCCCCCGAAGTGTTGTTCCGGCCGGATCTCATCGGAGAAGAGTATGAGGGTATCCACGAGGTCCTGATGTACGCTATCCGCAAGTCTGACCTAGATCTTCGCAAAGTCCTCTACATGAACATTGTGTTGTCGGGAGGTTCGACGTTATTCAAAGTACGTCCTACGCCTAGCATCTGGCTCTGTGTTTCTCAAATGGTGTCCTTATTGGGAGTAATTATGTTTACTAGGACATTCCCAGGCGCACAATTAATACAGCTTCCTGTGTAGGCTCGACGATCGTTTTTCTACTCATATATTCTCACCTGACAAATATTCTCTCTCTTCATTTATTACTTTATTCATGGTCCTAGTATAGCATTGAACTGGTAGCCCCATCTATTAGCTTCGATATGAGATGTTCCGACTGGCTAAAAGCCCAGTACATTGATAGATGACATTACAACAACTTATTGCAATGGAACGTCGATGCTTGCCCGTGCCAGGGAAAGGGCTAGTTTTAGTGTGATCATGGTTTTTCAAACAATCACATTCTTACCACAGACTAAACAATTGATGATTTGTTTCGGAAACACATGTTCATCGCGACTGAGGGGAAATAACAAGCCGTGTTTGAGATGCTGGCCTCCCTCCAATGATTACACCCTATATTCTCGCATTATACACACTTGATTTCTTTATGTAAATTATTAGCTGCGCCGCGTCTCCACTCATTAGTTTGTTTCTAATTGGTCAAGGAGTGTAATAAGAGGTAGAGCAAGGGTGCAAGGAGGGCGATAGTTCTAAAGTTTTGGTAACCACCAATCACTTTTACAAACAGCAACATTTAACTTTTATATATTTATTTTTTCACCTTTTCTTTTGATGATTTAGGGATTCTCTTTTATTAAGATATTTTTTTTTTGGTTTGTTTCAGGGCTTCGGAGACAGACTCTTATCAGAAATACGAAAAATAGCACCCAAAGAAATTAAAATCAAGGTAAGCTCATTCGAAATAAATAAATAACTTGGCCTATCGGCTATAGACACTGAGCAATGTATTTATCTGAATATTAGACAACCCCCCTAAAAAAAATCACCCGGACTAAACAATCCATATCAATCCCATTCATCCAGGAATGAAGTCGCTTTGCAACCTTAACACAATGTTTAGCTAGAATCATCTGATTACCAAACCCTTCCTTCACCTCTGACAAGACATCTTGTGAATGTGAGGAATGCCAGGCCTCCACCGTGGTTCGGATTCCACGTTAAACTGTAGGTCCTCCATTTCATCTCACAATCACCCTACCATTACACATTAGCGTAAGTGCGTATAACCCGAACGGGTAGTAAGNCCCTACCATTACACATTAGCGTAAGTGTGTGTAACCCGAACGGGTAGTAAGATGCGGTGCTAATAATAATAATAATAATAATTAGCTAGGATCCTGTCAATGTCAGAAACTGAGAGTCCTTTTAGTTCTAAGCTGGCTGGAGCAGAACATATCGGCAGTTGCAAACACTGACTCCATGTACCCTGTGGTTGTGTGACCCGCACACAGATCTCGGCGCCCCAGGAGCGGCTCTACTCCACATGGATCGGGGGCTCCATATTGGCCTCCCTCGACACCTTCAAGAAGATGTGGATCTCCAAGAGAGAATACGACGAGGAAGGGCAGAGGGCGATCCATCGCAAGACCTTCTGAGGGACCCCGCCGTCACTAGTGGGGGGCTTGTGGGCCCTTGTGGCCGCTACTTGGTGGCGGCTTTGGTTGCGAGAAGGCTCTGTCGCTCCAGTTTGGTGCTAGCGCCCACTTGGCAGGGCGCGCGAGATCATGCTAAAATTTTTTGATAGTAAATAAAAACTTTATAATTTGAGATACTTATTTGTTTGTTTAAACACTTCTCATGTTTCATTCAAATAGTCCCTCAAACTAAACTCGACGCAATGAGCCGAGCAAAGAGGTAATCATTATTCCCAACATCGCTTTCATTAAAAAGTTGTTTTAATGAATCAAATCTTCAAATAGTTTTAGGTGTCCTAAATATCAAAATTTCCTGCTCGAATAATAAATAAAATATTATTGTCTTAAGTAACATCGCACATTATATTTAAAAAAACTAACTTTGTAACAAATAATTCATAACTACCCCCAATAATTACATCATCTTCAGGTTTGTGATCGCAGCTGAGACTTAACGTTTATTCTTGTGAGGCTACTGATAAAAAATGAAGGCTCTTATCTCTCTGGTTACCTTATGTCAAGTTTTGTTTTTTGACATGCGAGGACGGTTCCAAATTATTAATAATAATAATAAATAAATACTTTTTTTTGGTGGTAGGCAGTGAGCAACCACAAATACCAGCACTCCATCCCAATCTAATTGGTAGGTTTTGATATCCCATTTTCGACAGTTAAGTTATATTTTTTGAATGACAAACGAGCGAGAATGCGCTTCTCCTCATCCTAAACGCCCTGCCTCGTCAGCGTCAGCGCCAAGCCCTGTAAGGTGGTTCAGAACCATACTTCGGATTGGATTTGTCACCTTTCTGTTAGGTGGTTTCTGGCGAGATCGCAGCTAGCTCGGACCACCTGTGGTTCATAAATATAAAGACATCGCACGCCATTAATAATAATTATTTGCTTTAACTGTAGTTAACATATTCACACACCGTAATGTAACGTGCGTTTATCTTTATTACTCTCAGTACCACAGCGGATATAACATTTGTTTCTAACATAGGAGATATTTTTGAAAATGTACGACCCAACACCAAACGGAGGATTGTTATCAAATTGTAAATGCTAAGGTAATAATATTAAGTGTTTATAAATCTTGCAAAGTGGTTCTGTTGTTTCTCCTGTCGTGTTGACGTTTGTATGCTCGGATGGATTTGTGTGAACAGATTTTTACCGCTAGCAAAGTGGTTCTGTTGTTTCTCCTGTCGTGTTGACGTTTGTATGCTCGGGTGGATTTGTGTGAACAGATTTTTACCGCTCTTTAATATATTTTCACTGAAATTGCCGATATCCACCGCAACCTCTTTGTGCTGATAATATAGAAATATTTGACCCGTGACCTAAATTAACAATTAGTTTCTTCATGTTTTGTTTGGTTTGATTATACATCAGTGGTCGAATATAAACCTCCTTCCTGCGCTCGCTCGTATTGGATATTATTAGAGAGAAATTTGATACAAGTCTTATCTTTCTCAGTTTTATGCACAAGCTTTAATTATAATTACTTGATACACCGGTGGCAGGAATCAGCCTTGAGTCTCCTAATGAGGAGGGGCTATCATCCTCCATGTAACTCTCCTAAGGTCACTGTCTATAACAATGTCCTTGAACCAGGATAGGACACTCTCGCGGAAAACCTCCCGTTTATAACTTAAGTCCAAAGGACATTTTTTTCAACACAAATTTTTAGTTCATCGCGTCTCAACTCGTTGTTTTGGCTATTAACATATTTACATTAATGGCGAAGGGCTAAGCGAGGTAGAATTTATAGGAAATGTACCCACATTTGTGTGGAGGAGAGAGAGAAACCATCCAGTAAAAAAAAACACCTCGAATACACATTACTGAGGTTGGAACCCTGATCTCCCCATCTGGGTCGCCCAGTCTATGGCGAGTCTGACGCCTTGTACCATTCGACCATTGATAAAATAAACAGTTTCAGTCTAAAATACACCATTTATCTTCACTCATATGTACATCTTGTATTAAACTATTAATAACTTTATTTAATAAACTAAGACAAAATATGTTAAATATTTTAGAGCTATATTTGGTGCCTAAAGTTACATAAATATATGTAATATAATACCCCCCACCCCACCCCACATAAACCAGCACCTAAAGTATTCAGCTCTAGGAATGTCCCAGGTATTCATCCCGGCTTGACATCAGATTTAAAAAGTAAATTCAGGTTAAACGTTGTAAGGAAACACAGTTCACGACTAAAACACAACAAATGTTCGGGTTGCCTCAGTCCCCCTTCTCGAGAGTAAAACACAGACAGGACTATGACGGAACTGCTACCTGCCCTTCAGTCCTCAGTCCCCCTTCTCGAGAGTAAAACCCAGACAGGACTATGACGGAACTGCTACCTGCCCTTCAGTCCTCAGTCCCCTTCTCGAGAGTAAAACCCAGACAGGACTATGACGGAACTGCTACCTGACCTTCAGTCCAACTTTTAATGTTTCATTTATAATAGTTTTTTTTTTACATACCGAAAAATGAATTTAGTACGATCCAAACAGTCTGAAACCAAACTCGAAATATTAAATTGGGTTCATAGATGGCTCTATTCTTGGATGGCATCAAAATGGCTCACAAAACCTCCATGATTAGGGGTCTGGGTTTGAACTCGTATCCTGGCAATATTGAAGGAAGGAGGTTTTCGGTCGTGGTTTGTCCCGGGTATTATTTATAATCCAGATGTGTGTTAAATATTGTAGCGTTCCATATTTTTGAGAAATAACCGATTCAGGCCTAATTAGACAGATCTTGAAAACCAATAATTTTGTAATATTGATACACTTTTTGGACGGGGATGCAAAGAATTGAAATTGGTTTCTCTTAAGGGAGGTTTTTTCCCCCTGGCTAGCTCGACTGTTCATTCATTGGCTTAGTGTATTCTATTTTTTACCTCGGGTGCAATAATAATATTTTGTTCATAATGTCGGTTCTCAGGGTGTGACTGGACTGCGCTGGTTTGGTTTGAAAATAATTTTAAATGTCAGTAAAACAAAATATTGAAGAATAAAAAAAAAGGAATCTGAAGGATTTTTGTACTCTGGCCCCCCAACATATATTTAACTGGACAAAAAACGTGTTCACTTGCTCCCCCTTGCGCGCGCGTTGCGTTCAACCTCTGGTCCAAACCAGTCACCACTGTCACATCCCTGTCACCAAAGCACAGCTTGATAATCTTAGAAGTATTTAATATAATTTTATACAATTTACCTATTTACTTGTTCTACTTAAAATAATTATATTTAATTTATCACAAATCTTGTACTTGTCTCAAATATCTCCCCTTTTCACACAATTTTTAGGTTATTTTGATTGTAGCAGGACGAGTACTTGAACCAGTGTTTTCCAAACTGTCTCCAGTTGTGTACCCCATTGGGTACTGTATGTGTCGAGAGCTTTAATACCTTTTATAGTTTATATCGATGGCCAATTTACTAACTTTATTGAGAAATAAAAGAGCGTTCATTGCATATTTTATATAAACTAAACTAAACCGTGACGAAGGGAAAGAAATGTTTATAAAAGCTCGTGACATCGTCAAACTTGCGACTGTCACAACATATTTTATGATTAATAAAAATAATTGGTACATGGTGTACCCCGAGGGGCCCAGTTTGTGAAACACTAACCTTGACTGGTTATTATTGGGTGTTATGGTGATTAAGTTGCAAACTCATCTTTATTAAATTTGAAGTTATAATATGTCCTTAAATAAACAGAATAGAAAAAAAAGTACAAACAAAGATAAGAACATAAATATATTTGCAACCAGTCCGATATTTCAATGCCTCACGCCATCTTCAATGACATTTTTTCGCGGATATCAAACTCTATTTTTGCTGGTGTCGAAATGATTAGTGATAAGTATAAATAACCGATTGTCAATATCTCTATTCTTGGCTCGCAAACACCAATAAATTATATTTGGAAACGTGATTAGAAACAAATAAAAAGGAATAAACACAATTCACACTTTACATTGCTGCCACTGGACAAGTTGTCTTTCTCTATGTGTAGGTCCTTCTGCGAGTGTCTTAATTCTTTCCACGTGTCTATCAAACACACGAGGGGGTAGCTTATTTCTAATTTAGTTTATCGCCTTTTCAAAGTTGTCCCTAACAGCGTGAATTCTCACTCTATCGGTTTGCAGAACTCGTAACTGATTAAACAATATACGAGACGCGTTGCACACTTGTATCGTAAAACCAGCTTTTGAATTCCATCTTCATAGAAATCTGCTGCCTGATTTGATAACCACCGCGACACGGCCACCATCGTCGTGGCGCTGACCACCAAGATGATTTTTAAAATGCAGGAACAAGTGGTAGTCACTAGGCGCTAGATCGGGACTGTACGGATCAAGTACGGTACGGTACGGTACGGTGATCAAGTACGGTACGGTACGGTACGGTGATCAAGTTGTTTCCAGCCAAATGATGCGATGACATCTTGGGTACGATTACCCACATGTGGACGGGCATTGTCATGAAGCAAACCAATCCCCTCACTCAGCATGCCACGTCTTTTGTTTTGGATTGCACGGCGCAGTTTAGTTAAGGTCTCAGAATTTATTGTGTCATCACGAGGCAAAAAATTCCACAAGCAACACCCCCTTCCTAGCTCAAAACACAGTACACTTGATTTTTCGAGATGGAATTGTGTGCTTGAACTTCACTTTCTTGGGTGATGTTGAATGCCGCCATTCCGTGGATTGTTGTTTCGGTTCCGGCGTAACATGACCCACCCATGTTTCGTCGCCTGTGACAATTTGGCTTAAAAAATCTACAAAATCACTGTATTGCTCGAGGAAAGTCAACGCACTGGCTAAACGTTTGGCTTTGAGCACTTCAGTAAACATTTTCGGTACCCAGCATGAGTACAACTTATGATAATTTAATAATTCCATAAAGAACACGTCTTGAAACTTGAGGAAACTCATTAGATAAAGATGAAATCGTAAAGCGTTTGTTCTCTCGAACTTTTCCATCAACTTTCCACAACAAGTCTTCAGTAATGACAGAAGGTCGCCCACTTCGTTCAGCATCATGCACATTCGTGCGGCCATCTTTAAATGCTCTAACCCATTTTCTTACCATTCCTTCGCTCATAATGTTTTCTCCATACACTTCACTGATCTGCCGATGAATTTCAGCCACTTTCACATCTTTTGCACGAAGAAAACAAATAACAGCGTATTTCACAGTAGGCGGGATTTTCAATTGACTGAGCCATTTTAAATAGCCACAAACAGACGTTAACACGGTCGAATACTTCCATAATGGCGTTGTGGCTAGCCAACAGATGGAGGTACTCGACGCGCATGCGCAGAATAGCGCAGTTTGTTGACTGCATGTGGCGTGGACTCTCCTTAGCACAGCTCACAGGACACAGTAAACAGCCACTTAGATAACGGCGGTGATGTCAGACTGTCATGGCAACCATCCTGTGACGCATCCAGAGCTTGGGTTCTTCGGCTGACCGCCCCACAACTTGTTATTAAGTGTGCTTGTTGTGATTAGGGTTTTACTAATTTTCTCAATATAACGGGGAAATTATGTAATGAATAAATATGGGAAAATTGGTGTGAATTTCAAAATGTTTTGTTTCTTTTTTGCAATATTTTGTAAGGGGGGAGACGCCCCGGAGTCCCCTCTCAAGAGCCGATACAGCAACAACATTATGGAACTGTATCAAAATAAGTAACATTTTAAATGTACGGTTGGATGCATGGATATTTTTAAAAGTTGAGGGATTGACAGTAAAAAATAAAAATAAAAATGTAATAATCTGGGGGTCAGAATCTTGATATCTAATTTTTGCCTACAAATTTGTTCGACCTAATATGAAGTACTCACTGTCATGGTTCTCTTACATTTTAAAGTCATCTGAAGGAAGTATAATTAATTCATCCTTAACACTGATTATTTTTACCACAAATAAAAATGATATAAAAGAAACATAATCGTGTTTTGCTGTTGAGTGGGATCATATCATAGTTTAAAATTTAAATAAATATCTTTTAACAAAACACAAACAGCTGAATTATTTTGTCATGAAAGTCCCCCATCTATGCTTGTACGAAGAGAGGCTATATTGGCGGTCAGTTTACGGCTGCTGACAGTTGACAAAACATTGTACTCAACCGCACCCCCTGTGGGGTCCGTACCTTTAGCAGTACCACCAATGTTCCTACTTACTCCCACAGGAAGTGAGTTGCTAATCACAATATAAAAGGCAAGTAATCACCAGGGACCTTTATTGTTCTGTTCTCAACAAGCTCAACCGACCCCTGTCTCACCAGCATTATTATAGTTAAGCCTAGAGGAAATCCTATGATTAAGCCCGAGTATAGGCAAGAACTAAGCAAAATTAACATATATGGCTGAAAGGCTATTTTATTACAGTAGATGTAAACACAGAAAACTATATACAATTTGGTCTAATAGACTTAAAGACAATATTGATTCTTCGATGTGTCTGACAATATACTATTTCATACATATATAGAAATAATACGGAAGTTCTATATTAACAGTAAACAGTTTCAGAAAGGGGGAGTTCTAAAATAATAATTGCCGCGGCTCAATGCCTATGCAAAAAAAATACTCGCAACAACTTGCTACTCATAGTACCCAAAGGTTCAAGACATACGTCTGCAAAAGCAATAAATAACTACACATCTAATATGTCTTACTAAATAGCGAATAAACTGACAAAGAAATAAAGACAACTGTGAGTTCACATTATAACTAAACTAGCTTCTAATCTGTCAGTTAACATAATAAACATAGCAACAACGAACTAAATTCATCTGGCAGTTAAATACAATAAATAAACCCACTTATAATACGCCCTACAAGAAAGTAAATAAAGCGACTAACAGTTAACGTCATCTGACCACTGGCACAATAAGTAATCGGATTCTTAATGACTCCGGACAGACGGACTACGTTTGATCATGTTTAGACCCTAGCCTGAAAAATACTTGCTCATGGCCAAATACCATATTTATAGTAATTTACATAATCTTCACCAAGACTTGAACCCTAGCCTGAAAATTACTTGCTCGTGGCCAAAGATCAAATTTATAATAATTTACATAATCTTCACCAAGATTTGAACCCTAGCCTGAAAATTACTTGCTCGTCGCCAAATATCAGATTAATTCCTTTACAATAACTTCCGTTATACTATTCCTAAGGCCCTACATAGTGCCCAAGTGTGCCTTACTTCTAGATGGCATCAAAAAGAGTGCCTTACATTGCCAAACACATGCTTATATTTAGTTCTGCCCAGTAGGGGGAAACATGGGAGGAAAGAATGACTTCATAGTGTGGTCATAAATAGCCAATCACAAAAACTATGTCTTCCACGTCGCCTGCGCACAGCGCCGTTTGAGACACACAGCCAAGGGGGTGGGGGTGACCTCGGGCAGCCGACGCACAGAGAACCACTTAGACCGGCCACCTCGCGCACGCGCTCTTCAAATGGATAGTTTTAGCCAGGAAAATATTTGACTAAAACTTTGAGTTCCCAAACAGAGTTTATTGCAGTGAGGATGAACAAGGTCATTCCGTGGCGTGACCGCAGTATTTGTACGAAACCCCAGCTTGACTGTTGAATGGTGAGTACAAAGATGTTGTTGGTACTGGGCTAGTCTCTATCCACGGTACAGTACTTATGTGCTTGTGGCTGCGAAGCAGTAGCTCCTCTACAGGTTTACTTTCTCATGTAGATAAAGTATTGTAATCGGGAACATTCTTGACCTTAAGAAAATGGTGTACCTTAATGTTCTATATTTTATGTGCCCCAAACTTATAAAGTTTGTCTTACAATTCTGTCTGTCCCTGGGGTTGCAATGACTTTTATATAAATTCTAAACCTAAAATTAAGGGCTGATAACTGATATGGTTTTTTGTGCACCGTTTCTTGTTCGAGCTATTTGTATTGTCACCAGCTACCCCTACCGCGAGGGTGACACCTTAGACCACCGACATGGATTGACAATTTAAATTTAAATTTTTCAAAAATTTATTTTGTAATTTTACTAAAAATGGATGGGTTCATGGGGATTGTTACCTATATTTAATAGAAGTATATTCATGTTTAAGGGTAGTTTACTAGTAACTGAAATGTCCCTGACTATAGACTACATAAGAAAGTGTTTATATCCACCAAAATCGTGAAAGGGGGAGAGATACAAAAGAGGGCCAAGCTATCTCAAAATGACGTGTCACCTTTCGTTTGAGTGCGATAATCTGATTTTAAATCTTTCTTTTGTATCTCACTCCTTTTTCAGGCTAAAATAATTTCAGGATTTTTGTGCTGTAGAACTTGGCGTGGTTTTAGTGAATATCAATTCTTTGAGGGAAGATTAGATATAATAATATGTTTAGTTAAATAGGTGGCTACCTACTGTACTAACTGATAATAATAACTTGGTTTACATCTTCTAGGCCACTTTTCAAGGCTATTCCCGTTGATTGGAAGTACCCGGTAGTGAGGGAGCCTTGGTGGAAAGTCCTGTAGATCACTAACCGCTTGATCTACAAACTTCAACTTCGGAAATATTACTAAAATAGTTAGTCTTAACAGGGTGTTAAATCTTTACATTCGTGTCATTCTTTGGAGTCGAGTTAGAGGGGTGTAGATTGATAATTGTGTTTAGTATCGTCCACCCCACAGACTCTCCAAGTGGTAGGAATTAAGGTGATAGCTTAGAGGAAATGCACCCACATTAGTGGATATAGGGGATGTTTGGTTAAATCACACTTAAATAGTGCAGACGAGATTCAAACCTTGACCTCCTGTAGCCAGAACTCTAAGTCTTTTGCGTGCTTAATGCCTTAGATTGTGTGACCACTAGTTAGAGTGGCTGTATCTTTCATGAACCTATCCACTGTTAAAACTTGATGAATGAAACTTTGCCGAATGTTTTATATTTATTTATTTTACATATTTTTCACACAGGACTCCACATAGCTCAGTGGGAACATCACATTTTGATAGTCGCTAGGCAGAGATTGGAAAATGAAGTTGAAAAACAAATGATGGACATGTTTTAGCTTCAAGTTGATTGAGAAAACCACACAAATAAGTTAACTTAATGATAGATACATTCAGCTTTTGGTTTAATTAATGTTCAGTATATTAATATTTATACTTTCAAAAATCTTATAGCAATTGTATGATTTGGTTATTTAAAAAAACTAATATTAAACTACACTCGCCTGATAAATAACAATTATTAAAATTGAGGCTATTTTATGTTTAAAATTGATAAACTTGTCCAAAACCTACAGTTTTTTTAAAAATACTTTTCAAATTTGTGTATTTAGGAAGAAAACATTATTCAAACAGTGTTGAGAAAATTCAGAAAAAAAGTAAGGAACAGTATATAGTCCTGTTAAGTTACTGTTACGCTCTTTCATTTGGTTTCACTTTATGTGGGGGTCTTTAGTTCACAACCCGTTCTTCTTTCTTGGTACTCGAGGTTCCAATAACTTTTGGTAACACATCACTTTTTAAAAAAAAAGTATTCACTTCACAATACAATCGCCGAGCTGTGTGTGCACATAAAATCTCAAATCTTGAGGAAAAGACAAAACATTGATTTGAAAACATTCTTTTACTTAAGCCACTTTGGAAACCGTGAGTCAAATGTAGTTTGTATCAATCTTGCAAAACACTTCTTTGTTTAAGCTCGTTAGCAAACCTTTGCTATTTGATTAGAAGTCGTAGCTTGGTACTCGTCTTGGTGCAGGTCGTCGATATGAGATATCGGAGTCCGCAACCAATCGAGTCATATCATCATCTCTTTGTAATGGTTGGCATTTTTTTGATACAGTTTTTCACAACAATTTAGACAAAATGATATTGCGATACATGTGTTTTGACTATTATACAAAAATAACTATCATGTTGGTATTCACAGAGCTATAATTCTGGGGTTAATATAAGTTATTGTACAACTGCGCTACTTTTGGAGTTAGTGTTTTCCAACAGGGCCGTGCAAAGATCAGATTCTCAACAATAAGTATAATAGCTTGGCCATTTAATCCGTATAATATTTTGGCTGGTTAAATTTTTAAATATATTCCAAATAAAATGTTGGGCTAGTTTTAAAAATAAAAGTACAATACAAAAAATCAAGCTGTCAACCCTCTCTAAATAATTATTAAATTATTAACATTTAAAAATCTTCATGTGTCTGCTGTTAAGTCAAATAATGTGAGTTGATTCGTCAAAAAATAAAATGTAAATAAGGCCTTTCGGGATAGTCCGATGTTTTGTTTAGACAAAGGGTTAAATTATTCAAAAATTCGTCTTTTGGATTAAAATTCCATAGAGTTTGAATGTGGTGTCTCTTGAGATTTGGAAATCTCGAATCGGATTCATATCTTTCAAATACTAAGTTTTGGAATATTTTAATCGATTATGTATCTTAGACTCATTAGAAACTTTGAAGCTCTCCATCGGCGGGTCTTCCAACCATGTTATGTCTTTAGCGATGTTATATTTTTCAAATAGTTTTCCAGGGATGTATTTACTTGACAATACTTTCAATGGACATGGTAATGATTTCAATACAAAGTTTTAAGGAGAGCTGTATTTTCAGAAATCCCTGACAAGTACATCAGTGGATGGAGGTTCACTCTGGCCTCTGACAGAAGTACATCAGTGGATGGAGGCTCACTCCAGTCCGAACCCCTCAGCATTGGAGATGGCTATGATCAGCTTCTGTCTGAGTATCTCCTGTGTGCTGTAATTTGGCAACACCAGCTGATTGAAGCAGGTGTGGGCCTCAGGTAGGTTGTCTGGCTTGTTGGTAACCCTGGTTATCTTGAAGGTCATCTCGCCCATCCCCCCTACGGGGACACGGTCGCTGCCCGTCGCGAACAACAGGAACTTCTTCTTGAGCTCGTCCGACAAGGACTGCAGCACCTCCCAGAAGTCTCTGCAACCAGAACAACGTTGTTCATCATGGGGTCTCGAGGGCCACCGGGATTTGGGACCTCCTAGATAGTGGTAACACTCACATGATGATTACGTCATCAGCCTTGTACCCGTCGTACTCCGTCACCTTCCTGAGCTCGTTGAGGTCCAGCGTCGGAGAACCACACACCAGCATCTCCACTTCCTCGGGTCTCAGCATCTAGGACACAAACACACACTACAGTACTTGCTCTCTAACACAAGGTAACAGGATGAGGAGAGGGGGTATTGTCAACATTATCCTCGGGGATGGTATCTTACTCGAGGAAGGAGGAGAACAATTGGTCTGGCAAGGGTTTGTAAGATACTGTCACACCTGTCCCCAGGAGCTACATTGTCCCCAGGTGTTGACTGGGAGCTACATTGTTCCCAAGTACTGACTGGGAGCTACACAGTCCCCAGGGGTTGACTGGGAGCTAACACGGTCCCCAGGTGTTGACTGGGAGCTACATTGTCCCCAAGTACTGACTGGGAGCTACACAGTCCCCAGGTGTTGACTGGAAGCTACACGGTCCCCAGGTGTTGACTGGGAGCTACACGGTCCACAGGTGTTGACTGGGAGCTACACGGTTCCCAGATATTGACTGGGAGCTACACGGTACACAGGTGTTGACTGGGAGCTACACGGTACACAGCTGTACTCACGATTAGAGCGTTGGAGGCGCACACACTGTGAAAGCCGAGGTAAAAGGCCCGGAACTGCTCGTAGATGGCCGCGTTGAGGATCCAGTTCAGATACAGGTCCACGTACTCCTCTCTGCTCTCATTGGTCACAGGCACGTTCTCCCCCTCCTCCCGGAGCTTGTAGGTCTTCACTTGACCGTACTCTTCCAGAGACACCTGCGGGACACAGCACTTGGCACACTGACACACGAGTGGTGTTAATTCACCTCGACGGAGTACTTATAAGTCGGACGTAATCTGACAAAGGAAGTGTAACTGGCGCTCACCTGGAAAGTAAGACACATGTCCTCTTCGACGTTCCCCTCGTATGCCAGCAGTTCGGCCAGACCACGAGACACGTCCTGAAACACACAACCCCATCGTAAAACTCATTTCCTGCATCTTGGGCCAACCTCGGTGACCAGAACCAGAAGAGCTTATGAAAGGGAAATTCCCCGACAGTTGTGATTTGTTTTTGAAGAATCCCCCACCTGAACTGTCATATGCAATTTGGATTCTTAATACATTCATCTGTCAGCTGTTCTTATATCCAAACTATTAATTGGTTTTAGTAAATTATTATTTTTAATAGTATTTTTTTATGAATTTTAGAACTATCTATTTAAAATTTCTCCACCCACGAAGTTGTAAATAAATAAAACAAGGACCCAGACTTATAACATTTTTTGCTTCTATATTTATTTGGAAAGCTTTGATATCTGGTTCTGGAAGAAGATAGGGAGGATAAAATGGACAGATTGGGTGACTAATGAAGATGTTCTAAGAAGAGTCAATGAAAAGAGAACCATTCTGCGTCTGCAGGTGGTTGTATGAAGAAAGGTCGAATAGCTCGGTCACACTATGAAAATAATTGTTTTGTTGGGTGACGTCATAAAAGGCCAGGCGGAAGAGAGAAGAGGACCAGCAAATAAGACATATTTAACTGATAGATGAACTTAAACAAGGAAAAAAGATGAAGTTTCAGGATATGTAAAATATGACTCTGCTGATAGTTCACACTGGAGGTTATGAATTCGTACAAGGAAGCGGACCTGTCGAAAGATAGAACACCTAATAGTATTCTCAGTGGTATCTTGGCTAATTTCTCCTGGTCCTTGTAAATCATTAAGATGATTAGTTTAACATCGCGAGCTTGAGTTGGAGTCGTCCTGTCTTATGATATGGTCGAGGGAGTGTGTTATTGTCCTGGAGGACTCACCGGCATGATCTCAGCCAGGTCCTCCATGGTGGGTGACTTGACGACACCTACGTGGGCGGAGTCCGAGGGTGGCACCACGGGGGGTGACAGCAGCTTACGATAACAGATGGAGGGGAAGTGAAGGTCCAGGATGATGGAGTTGTAGACTGCCAGACCCATTAGAACCCCTGAAGACACAAGGACACTAGGATTATTACAAGTGAGTCATTATACGACTTACAAGCTAGCCACTGGCACTGAAGCCATTCTATTACTTGGTATGATAAACAAATACTGAATTATTTCAAGTCCTTGCTGAGATCAGGACAAGATTTTCTGGATTACCGGCTGTGCTATATATCTATATTGTCTACTAGGGGAACTTTCACGTTGATTCTGCAGGCTCCACGATCATCTAGCGTCCTCCACTAGGGAGCAAAGTCTATCGAGCCTCACCCCAGCATCCTCCTCAAACATCGCTCCTATCTGGGCATGGTGGTCGACTTAGAGGCGATACTCTGAGTCCTTTCCGTCTGATGACTGTTTCTCTCATAGGACCACTCATCGGACTTAGAAGTATATTCTGCTTCCCCTTACACCCTTGGTTAGCATTCTCACCACACGAGTCGCTACCGTAGTTGCCTCGCTACATTATAGATTGTAGTGGTAAACTAAACGATGAACCTCCACTCTGACCTTTCTTTTAATAACAACTCTGCTTTGTCTAAAGGAGAAACAATTATACAATTTAAATGATTTGACCGTATGGTAACTGTAGCAAGCTCTGGTTTGGAAGTTCAGGATTCAATCACTAAGCGAGTGTGGTGGTAGTTCAGCACCAATATTTGGTGGTTCGGGAGAGTGCTGGTTATTTTTAATAGAATTCCCCTCTTATTACTGTTAGTGCAGAAAGTCAGAGATAGCCAGTTTTAGCACTAGATCCCACTAACATAGTACCACATCAGTACCCAGTATACACCCAAAGGCCACACTGACCTATGAGGTTGTACTCCCTCAAGTTGCCCTCTTGGTCCGTACTGAACCAATAGCACCTCGAGTTAGGATGGTACACGAACATGCCGTAGTCTGGGTGGAAGATCTGACGGATGAGGAGCAGGAACCACTCCTTGGTGAGCCCTCCCATATCCAGACCTGGTTCCCCCACGAAAGACACCTTAAGCTTCTTCTTGAGGTCCTTCTGCTTGCTGGCGATCTGCGACAGAAGGTCCTATCATGAACACCTCCTCACAATAAGTTGAAAAACTTGAGCGAGAGAATAAATAGTGCCAAGAATCACCTCGTTGAGAGAGTCTGAGACCAGATGTGACCGACGGATGTGGATGTTGAGGAAGAAGATATCTATCTGAGGTGCCTGGTGCCTTGCTACTTTGGCCACCAGCGACCTTCTTGCTGTCAGGATCATCTGCTGCTCGGAGTCCTGGGGAAACAAGGCATGCATGATAGTCAGGAACCAACAGGATCATAGTCCTGGGGAAACAAGGCACATATCGGGGACAGGAACCAACAGGATCAACTAAAAGGGCTGAAGAAAATTCACAGTCGAAAGTTAAGAAGAATATCCCGATATCAGTAACCAATTAATATTATCAGAAGTCAACTATATGCCCATTTTCGTAAAATGTGCTGGATAGAAATTGTATGCTTTTTAAGTTGGTCTCGTACACAAATGCAGTATTTATTCGCAAACTCCCAAGGAATTTGATGACCTGTAGTAGGCCTTACGAACTACTCAGTCGCTGAGATGTTATAACAAAAATTGTCGCTCCTGTTAATTGCTAGCTGACCTCAGGAGAAAACCAAGAGAGTTTATTTGGGGGGATCAAGACCCTCTCCCTTCCTGAACGTCGATTAGTGATTTATTTTTGTATTTTCCCTCAATATATTGTTTAATAGCTTATTGGTAATATTATGCAAATTTTAGCTCCTATACCCTTAATTTTGTTTAAATAACACTTTAAATAGCTTAAAAGAAGATTCAATATATATACACAAAAATTATTGCCGTCTCCTGTTAAAGGATTTCATCACGAGGCCCCTGAAAGCATCTCCAGGGGCGTCTGACTGACCTTGGTTAGTATGATCCTCTTGGCGACTATGCTGAGTATGAAGGGGTACTGGCAGTACGCAAACTGGCCAGGTCTCTGTGGGCTCTGCCAGTTGAAGTAATCCTGCATCAGATCGACGTGGTCCAAGGCCGAGTTGTAGAACTCTGAGTAGTCGAGCAGGGGTGGACTGCTAGCGTTGTTCGCCGCGTCTGAAACATTCACGATACAAGGATACAAACATGAACGATACAAGGATCTGTCCCGCTGATCGATATGACAATAAGTTTACTGGAAGCTTAGCTTGACTGATGATATGGTCCAATTCAGCGATATATATTTTATATATATATATATACGTCTTGATGTTTGCAATGGACAACCTTAACCTTAACCAGCAAATATGTTACTGTTAATCCAAGCTCACCGTCAGCGTGCTAGGACGGACAGTGTCAGGATTCAATCAGGGGTCTGCTGATTCGACCGCAGGAATTGTTGACTTACTTATGAGGGCGAGGGTTTTGGTGGCCATGGGGATCCACCAACGACTCTTGCTAAGAGGCGGCAGGGACTTGTCCGCCGGTGGGAATTGACGGATGGTAATGAACTGCTGGAGGTGTCTGACCATCATCCTCAGCTTCTCCACCTCCAGACTGTCGACAAGGGTCAAGGGTCAACATTAAACAGGTGCAGTTGAAACTAAATGTCACTACACTAATGTTAGATGTAGTGTGGTACTGACATCTTGAACCATGTGACCAGCAGCTGGTGGTCTGTGCTGGGCAGGTTCACCATCTGTCTCAGCAGGTGGGCGAAGATGGTATAGGAGGACTGTGCGGCGAACACCGGGTTCTGTATCAGCATGAACATCGCCCTAACTTCGTCCGAGGCGTACAACCTGTTGGTCATTGCAACAAGAGAGGTTATTACTTGGTAAAGGAGTCGCACTAGCAACTTTTGTATAGTTCGATACTTTGATTAGAAATAATCATGAGTGTTGATAATATCTCGATTGCCTACTTGGGCAACCGTAGCTACACTATCGGGTGCAATATTCTATTTACAATTGCCCATTACTTGATTCGAAATCACATTTGATTTTGGTAATAGTGGAATATTCGTTTCCATCTATCGTTCTCCCCTATTTTCGCTCGTCTAGCTGCAGATTTCCTAGAATTTGTAGCCCGCTGCTGGACATATGCTATTGTAATAGTATATGTTCTTGATTCCAGTGTGCATTCAACGTCTTAAGTCACATTTCTGTGACCTGCGCTCTCGTTAGAAAAGGTATACATCAAGCTCTCTCCACATTTATTAGATAACGTGTAAATTGATTTGTTCCTTTGATACTATTATTATTATTAGCACCGCGTCTTACTACCCGTTAGGGTTATACGCACTTACGCTAATGTGTAATGGTAGGGTGATT
>CABFOV010009298.1:7522-19963 GCA_902141375.1 Timema poppense
TATTTCTTCCGGCCCTAGTGATGGGTAATTTTATGGTCCTCAATCTCTTTTTGGCTTTGTTGCTCAACAGCTTCAATTCTGAGGAATTGAAATCAAAGAAAGAGGTAAGTACAAAATAAGGTTAATCATTTTATATAAACTATTATTATTATCATTGGTCGATATTATCATGTATGTAAAAATTCAAGAATATATTACCACATGATTATTTATAATGGATACATAATTACTATTAAATTGTGATTGATAATTATATATATATATATATATATAAGAATTTTGTATATATATATATATATATATATATAAAAAATCCTTTTTTTATTAGAATCCAAACACTAAAGAATATATTTTTATTAAATATAAAACCTATAAATTTGGTCAAATAATTCAGTCTACAAATATTTAAATTTTGAAGTAACTAAATAAATTATAAATTCTGTACATTTATGATTTCAAAAATATATACCAATTGCATCAAAACTGGCGTTAAAATATTGTTCATGTGGAGCGTCTTCCTTCTTTCTTGAACTATTTAATTTGAGTGTACCTTCCACCATTTTGATTTTATTATAATTTATGCCAGCTTTAAATTATGTACAGGTTAGACTAAAAGTTTAATAATTAATTTGATCATGTTCCTTATCCTTATGTATATGAAAAAAACCATTTTAATTTATTTTTATGCCTACATTAAAATCCTAAATTTACATGTCTACCAAGTAAGTTAAAAGCCAAATTAGCCATGTGTTTAAGTAAATAATTTCAGACACAACATTTTTATTAATTTTTGCACATTTTTATTGCCTAAAATGACATTTCAGTGCAGTGTATAGTGGCCTGTCCGGGTGAAACCTTTGTACGGGTTTATCGCCTTAAATGACATCACAGCCTCAAGGTGACGAAGGTCATATCCGACGTAGGGTGTTGAGACTAGTAAATGTTCTTATAGGTCTAGTTTTTTTTTCATTTACATTAAATATCCTATTTGGAAAGGAAGTTGATGAAAGTTAAAAAAAAGTATGTTATTTAAAAACTTAAAAACTATCAAACTGCTTTCAATTTCATTGTTGTCAATTGATGGCTTAAGAGATATCATTTACCTAATTTCCTACTTCATTGGGAGTGAAAGGGTTTCTTTAAGAGCCAGTCTCATACCCCTGGGTAACATCTAACTTAGGTAGGTAATACAGTTCGAACCAGACGTAGTTTTGACAATTTAGCCAGTCTGGCTATTGGCGACTTTCCTTAATTTTTTGTCAAGTTAATTTTAATTATTTTAATTTTTAATACTGTAGAATTTCGATTTTTTAAGTACCGTACTGCAAGAACGTATAATGCATTGCTTCGGTCTACAGAAGAGCAATAATTTCTCTATCTGTCATTCACAATCGTGAATCAGACACATACTAACAATAGGTGAATAGGCCTACATTGTTCGATACGTATCTTACATTCAATTCAGATTAATGTATACATTTTTGATTAGTCGGACAAATCTGACGACTATTAATTTTTTCGCTTAGCGACTTTCTGGAACTAATCTAGCTACAACACTTAAATGGTCGTTGGCAACACTTACCAAACGTCACATTGTGGTGCGGGTTTCTGTATTCTCTTTTATAAAACAGTAGAATTGAGACTAGTGAAACAGTTTTAAAGTGTTGCTAAAATACAATTTATTTAAAACCGAATAATCTGTTAAATTGGTCCTAATTTTGTTGTTGTCAAGTCAAATGCTAAAAAAAACCTCAATTTTGATATGTTTTTTTTGTTCTAGAATAATCTTGTATCTAATTCCCTGGTTAATCGGAAGTGAAATGGCGCTCTATAATAATGTCGGGGAATCAGTTTAGTCCAAAGAGGGTGGGGGAGGGGGTTCTGTCATCTGTGTAGGTGAGTTGTGGCCTAATCTTGAAAGACACATTACGAGTTGCGGCCAGCTCATTTGAGTGAGAGTTATGAGTTGCGTCCATATAATTAGCAGTGTGCTTTATATCAAACTGTCTTAAATTTCATATAGAAGCTATAATCGTCTCGTGTCAACATCCCTCGTAATATCAAAACTTCCTCAGTTCTTGTCGTTCAATGGTTTTGTAAAAAAAAGTCTAGGTTAGGCTAGGTCAATAGCCCGAGACACAATTTGTAAGTGGCTGTAAAATTATGAGGCTAAAATTCAACTGTATCTTTAGAAATAAACACCCACCTTGGTTTCGCGGTTAGCTAACGCGTTAGTTTCGTGTTGAGCTGGACTCCCGAGGATGGGGAGATTTGAGGTTCGAATCTCGCTCAGGTTAACTAGGCGGTGTTTTTTTTCCTATATGACTTTCCACACAAATGCGGGTTCGCTTCCTCCATATTCAAACTTCCCAATCCCTATCCCATTAGCGTAAACGGTACTTAAGCGTATAACCCGAACGGGTAGTAAGACGCGGTGCTAATTATATTATTTAGAGATAAACAACTCGTAAGGTGGCAACTCATCTGCAGCCATTGTCATAGACGAAGACGCCCTCTGCTTTATCTGTGGCATTGTGCAGATGGCAATTGTAACGTCATTCAGCTACAAAGAGAAACTAATTAATGGAGGAGGGAGTATGTGGCAGAGCTAAAGAGGGTGTAGATGTAAGGTGTATGTGCGTGTCGAGATGCTAGTTGTACCCCAGCCGGTGTTGGATGTTCCAGCCAGACGCGGAAGACGAGGAGACCGCAGAGTACAAAGCATTGTTGCGCCATCACGCGCTGGTGGTGGCGCGACTGTGGCGCTGTCTATGGGGGACCTCCCCTGACAAACCCACCCACCCCTACCCTTTGTTTCAACGCTGCCCCTTCCCACCCAACCTCAGGGGATCGCAAGAGAGCGCTCTGTTGGCGCTCAGCTTGAAAGAGGTACTTTTTTGCCCACAATGCTTTGCGTGTGCCGTGCCCCGTTTGTTGTTTTTTTTGTCCGAGAGACATTGTTAACCTCGCTGATACCATTGTTGGGAGTTGTTGACTAACCCGCACCCGTGTGTTGATAGACGTTGTATCAAGTTTATTTGTTACTAACCTGATAATTGTTGACTTTTTCTTTTAAAAAGTAACAATACCTAGGTAGTAAACTACCTGCATTGTTTCAACAATAACATATATAGTATATGTGTGACTAACATAATAATAATGATTATTATTGATCATATTTTGAAAAAATATAATAGCAATGACTCATCTATATTAATAAAATGAAGAGTTTGTGTGCCTGTTTGTGTGTTTATCTGTCTGTCTGTCATGAGCATTACGCGATATTTACCGCACGCAGATATCTGAAATTTAGATTGTCGCTCTTCCTCCACGCAAATTTGGGTACACTTATTCTAAATATAGCCTTCTTAATCCTTAAAATCAATAGCATGGTTGGTATATTATATAACCGTAAAATCCGAATGGGTTAGTAAAACGCAGTGCTAAGAAAAAAAACTTTCAAAATACTCACTTGGCTCGTTTATTCTATTCTGGGACATCTCACTTGCGTTCGTATGATCAATATATTAGCAATTTATAATAATTTAAACAAACATCAGTGTGCACGTTTGTTTTGTTCTGTCAGTGACGGGAAGGTCAGGATTTTTTTTTTAAATTGACTGGTTGTACTAGGGGGTGATTTTTCCTTCGCGGTAACCCTCCGCTCCTTCACGCAAGTAAGTGTGCATACATCTTATAAACTCCACCTACTCCCCTAATATAATTGAATGCAGATGTATCTAACCGGTAATAAGATGTAGCGGAGAAAAATAAGTCATTGAAAAACTAAAATTTGAACGATTGTAGGACCATCAAGGGGTCACGATTGTCACCCCTGCTAGAGGTTGGAAACCACCGCCTTAGTCATTTTGTTATCTTTAGTCACCTTCCTTGTCTGTGACCTAGGTACAGTTTGATTGTCATAGGAAACTCGTTATTCGAAAACTGCAAACTCATGTTGCCACAATAACGGGAATAAAAAAAATATTACGATTGTTTTATATTCTCGGTCCGTTTAATTAATAATGTAGAGAGAAACTATAAAACAACCCATAAGGAAGTATTAGTGAAAGCTTTTTATAACTTTTTAGTTAGTAAAGAAACTTAAACATATTTTTATAATTCCGAATTTTAGTGACTTTTAATCAATGTTGGTGATTGAAATTAGTTTTCCTATAAAGATCAGCGTATATACTTACCACTGTCCGACAAACAAACCTGGTCCCGTCGAGTGAAGAGCCCACAGAGGAACATTAAGGACACCATCACGTCATTAGTCACCTTAACGATGGTAGAAACCATTCAAAGTGGAAACTCGCCTACCGTGTAAGGGTCTGATATCCACCTACCTGGGTAACAGCTACCTCTTACGGGGCTTCTCTAGCCCATCATGTGTGTGTCCTTCGAGCGTAGCCACGCACGTAAAATGTGCGCAGCGGGCATTTAGGAAACATCAACTCCTGTCATCACTGTCATCACTTCCATGGGTGGGCTACACCCACCACAAAGAGGCAGTGGCTACTAGCAGACCCCCAGCACATTCCAGAATGATCATCACGTATCTAGGTTCTTTATTCGAATACCGCCGATGGCATACACGCCACCAGTTGCCGTATAGGAGAGATAGATTCCCTAGACCCTTGGTAAGCCCAGAGAACGGGAAATCAAAATGCAAATAGAGCAGGTTCTCGCCTACTCGGAAATAACCGGATATTCCACAAAAACATTGCGTACAGTTAACTGTTTGATTTAATGTTACTTATTTATACAGTCAAATTTTCACAGGCAGGACCCTTACAAATATAATATTTTGTGTTAATCTTTAAATTGAAAAATGACATCTGGATACCGGAATCTAACCCTGGACCTTTGGCTTTGTATGCCAATACTCTTACCCTTGAACTGTCCAGAAATCATCACGTGACTAGGGTCATATTTAAAGGAATAGTGGAGGTGCGGAAATCGCCAGCTAGATAAGAGCGATCAATTTAGATCATGAGCTGTCAGATAATGGGTTCGATTCCCGTGTCCAGGTTTAATTTCTTAATTTAAATATTATGCTATTTAGATGCTGCTATAGTCATGATTTACACCCAAAAAAATCCAACTCACCATAATTTTTGTGGACAAGATTGATAACATTTTACTATATTATTTGTGAATCAAATAGCCAAAGCTGTTATTTATGCTTTTTAGCGAGGATTACTTCATCTATATATCATACTCTGAAAATTGAAAACTGACACCTGGACACGGGAAACGAACCCGGTACCTTTGACTTAGTACGCCAATACTCTTACCACTGAACTATCCAGGGTTCATCTCGTGCCCATAGTCATCCTTCACTCATATTTTAAGGCAGAATCTATGATGGACGTGCGGAAATCGTCGGCTACATTATTAGTGTTGTTCTATAGGTATTGATTCAAAACTGACATTTACAGATCGCATGACTTGACGTATGAATACGTGACAGTAGATCTAGTAGTCAAATAAGGTCCTTCCAATGAAAATTTGACCTTAAAAATATTGTTATTGATTGTTATTTCGATGGTGAAACTAGCATTCATAGTTATTGGCATCTTGGACTTTCTGGTGATGAAGAACTACTAGCCACAAGTGTTCTCTTCTCCCTTAAAAATTCTCTGACCGGGATTCAAACCATACCCCACCAACGTCACGGTTCTCTCCACCGTGAGAAACATCTCCTACCTTGAATTATCCCCCTATCTCTCTCTCTCTCTCTATCCTAGGAAGTGGGGGAAGAGTCGAAGCTGGCCCGAAGTTTCGAGCGTCTGCGATCCATCGTGAACAAAGAAACGCCGTAACCGGGAGAGGAACCAGAACGAGAAGAACATGCGACTGGAGGAGATGGTCCGGGAGGTGATGGGCACCTCCGAGAGGAAGTCCTGCGGCGTATACACCTCCACCACCTCCCCCCGCGAGGTCATCCTCAGGATGGAGGTAGGCGCCGTCGAACATCCCCCTCATCCTCCACCTCCGTCGGGAGCGCCGGGTATCAACGCGAGGCTTAGGAACGACGAAGGCGACTTTCAGCGGAGAAGAGCCGCCGCCTACGGCGAGGGTGCCTACCCCCAGACCGGAGGAGAGGAGGCCGTATTCACAGAGCGTGCAGGAGTCCTTGGACAGACACGCCAAGGAAGCGGCGGACAAGAGGTACTCGCTGGTGCTGCCCAGGGGAGCGGTGGACGGGCGTCTCGGCGCCGAGGACGGGCGTCTCGGCGCCGAGGACGGTCATCCGGTGCTGGTGAGGCAGAAGGCCGTAACGCTGCAGGACGAGGAGGAAGGGGGGAGGCCCGGGGTGAGTCCTCAGCCACGGAGGGTCCCTTGGAAGCAGGATGGAGACAGGAACCTCCCCATGATCGCTCAACAGTCCAGCAGTAAAGGTGGGTTCACAATTTTATAGGTATTTCCAAGACATTCGGCGGTGGCATGTACAGGGCTTTTAAATTGAGGAGACGAAGAGCTAAAGGGAAGTTTTTGGGAAAAAATGTAACATCGAATAGCTCT
The DNA here is from genome assembly GCA_902141375.1 of Timema poppense. Lineage (NCBI taxonomy): Eukaryota > Metazoa > Arthropoda > Insecta > Phasmatodea > Timematidae > Timema > Timema poppense. The sequence goes on from CABFOV010009298.1 coordinate 14,054, forward strand.
AGGGCAATGGTTTTAAAACTGTGGGTCACGATAACTTTTTGTTAAATGTGGGAGTTTTGTAATTATTTTAAAATATGATATAATTAAAAATGGGAAAGTGAAAAAACGAAAAAATAAGTGAAAAAAATCGAAGCAGACTGCAATTATTATTATATTCACCGCGTCTTACTACCCGTTCGGTTTATATGCACTTACGCTAATATGTACTGGTAGGGTGATTGTGAGTGTTGAGCTCGACTGCTGAGGATGGGGATATCGAGGTTCGAATCTCGGTCGGGTGAACTGGGGGTGATTTTTCCTAAATGGTTTTCCACTCTACCTCCACGCAAATACGGATTTACTTCCTCTAAGTCAACCTTCCCAATTCCTAATCCATTAGCGTAATTAGTACTTTAAGCGTACAACCCAAATGGGTAGTAAGACGCGGTGCTATATAATAATAATGTAATTTTTTCATTGTTAACTGCAAAAAAAAGTTTTATTGTTTTCTCTTTTATTAAAAAAAAGTCCTTCCTACGGATCTTTGGCTGTATTAAGGCTGTACATTTCAGTTTTATTGTTCTTAATCATGTTTCAGACGAGTCAAACACTGAGGAGAGCATCGAACTCGAGGTCCTGGATAAAGGTCCCGGCGAGACGGACACGATGCTGCAGAACCCGGCCCCCGAGGCGGTGGTTGGTTCTCCTAAACACCCGTGGCACGCGCTAGTGTCGTACGTGGACGAGTTGACCGTGGGTGGTAGGAGAGACTCGCAGGGCCATTACGTGGACGGAATGGGCAGCTTCCCTGGCTTCGGCTGTAACAAGCCCGTCAAAGTGCCTCAAGAATGCTTCCCTCAGCACTGTTTCCAGAGGTGAGAGGGATCTCGTAAATCGTTGGCGAAGGATGTAAGGTGCGGCAGAAAGTAGCACGAGTAATTTTACAGTTTTTATAGCATTACTTTTTTTTTTGCCAAAATAATCAAATATTTCTCCAGTAGCAATGTAGAATTTAGTTTTCTGCACATGCTTATATCAACAGATCTTGAATACCTGTTAAGGATGTCCTGGAATTTTGTCCAAACTTTTTAGATAAAGGGAAAAAGTTTTGACAAAATTCCAGGATACTTTTGACAGATATTCAAGATCTGTTGATATTATCATGTGCAGAAAACTAAACTCTACGTTGCTACTGGAGAAATATTTGATTATTTTGGCCAAAAAATTTCAATTCTATAAAAACTGTAAAAAAATATTAGCGCTCCCTTCTGCTGCACCTTAAACCAAGGCGATACAAATCGCAAGATTTGTGAAATGAAATAATAGGTCTGTCTATATATCGCTGTATAATAGGGTTTCCAAATTTATGCTAGGGCAAACCTGCATCCAAAAAAAATAAGTATTACAATCCTTTTTCAATTTTTACGATATATAAAATAAATTCCTTATATTACAAAAAAGAAATCATCAGGATTAATAATTTAATAAGAAAGAAAGACAAGCAAAAGTTAAAAGCTTACTCATATTTTCGACAAGATGTTGCCTCCATCTTGCACTAACTGTGACCCCCACCCCTCCAATAAATTACATCATTCCACTCATAAAGCTGCATTCTACTGTCCTATTCCAGCTATTCTTCATTTTTTGACATTGAGGTCTTAATAATCAGCCAAAATAATGTATTTTATTCTGACTTTTTTTAGAATGGAAAGTTCTAACTTACCTAAGAATATTTTAAAGGTTATATAATATTACTATTTAATGGGTCATACAAAGTAATTTTTTGTTCATATCAGTAAATATAAAACTCATGTAGGTAGGTGTAATGTTAAAGGTTTTGCCTAAATTTTACATAAACTCAATATCATATTGGAATCATCTCAGATGTCTACTTACCTTTACACTACCTAAGCAGAGAGGATCAAGATGATACTTTGAAAAAAAATCAATCTTGTGCTCTATTAACAGTAAAAGACAGAGCCGATCATATTGGCTTGTGGCACTATCCTCAGTAAAAAAGACAGAGCTGATCATATCGGCTTGTGGCACTATCCACAGTAAAATAGCAGAGCCGATCATATCGGCTTGTGGCACTATCCACAGTAAAATAGCAGAGCTGATCATATCGTCTTGTGGCACTATCCTCAGTAAAAAAGACAGAGCTGATCATATCGGCTTGTGGCACTATCCACCGTACAAAGCGAAGCTGATCATATCAGCTTGTGGCACTATCCACCGTACAAAGCGAAGCCGATCATATCAGCTTGTGGCACTATCCATAGTAAAAAATCAGAGCTGATCATATCGGCTTGTGGCACTATCCACCGTACAAAGCGAAGCCGATCATATCAGCTTGTGGCACTATCCACCGTACAAAGCGAAGCCGATCATATCAGCTTGTGGCACTATCCATAGTAAAAAATCAGAGCTGATCATATCGGCTTGTGGCACTATCTACCGTACAAAGCTAAGCCGATCATATCAGCTTGTGGCACTATCCACCGTACAAAGCGAAGCTGATCATATCAGCTTGTGGCACTATCCACCGTACAAAGCGAAGCCGATCATATCAGCTTGTGGCACTATCCACCGTACAAAGCGAAGCCGATCAATATCAACTTGTGGCACTATACTCAGTAAAAAAGCAGAGCTGATCGTATCAGCTTGTGGCACTATCCACCATACAAAGCGAAGCCGATCAGATCGTCTTGTGGCACTATCCACAATATCAGATCAGCTCATGGCACTAAAAAGATTCATGGCACTAAAAAGAGTCATGGCACTAAAAAGAGTCTATAAATAAAAATGTTATTGCTTCACTATATTTTTTTCTGGAACCATTTCAGGTGCACCTGCTGCGACCGATGTCTCGAGACAAAATGCGGCCGGAAGTGGATGGTCATAAGGACAAGTGTGCTCTCAGTGGTGGACACCCCCATGTTCGAATGGTTTATCCTGGTGCTTATATTCGCGTCGAGCATCACGTTGTGCTTCGAGGACATCTACCTGGACGACAACCCTTTCCTCAAGAACATACTCTATTGGACCAACCTGACGTTTTGTGTAGTGTTTAGCGTAGAGATGCTGCTCAAATGGTTGGCGCTGGGGTTTTGGAAATACTTCACCAGCTTCTGGACCATTCTAGACTTCATCATCGTGTTTGTAAGTATAAGCCTACCTACAGTAGCCCCATGGCTTCTTTGGTGCTGACTGAAAGCTTTAAAAAGTTACCAGACCAAATTACGTATCCCTACGCCGAACCAGAAGATCTGCAAAAACATGTGTTTGTCAGCTGTCACTTCTGGCTGTCAAAGTTAGGTATATACCTAAATGATGACTGTCAAAATTCAGCTGTGAGCTGTCAGTCAGCACCAAAGACGCCATGGGGCTACTGTAGTGTACATCGAGTCTTATATAAGTAAGACATCACATATTAAATATTGAGATTCAAAGATAATAAATGGCATGGCAAAATCATACATACTTTTTCATTTATATTATTATTATTATCATTATCATTATTAGCACCGCATCTTACTGGAGGCCTGGCATTCCTCACATTCACAAGATGTCTTGTCAGAGGTGAAGGAAGGGTTTGGTAAACAGATAAATCTGTGCTGGTACCGAGGGTTGAACCTTAGACCCCAGCACAGTAGTCCGACACCTTACCCCTAGACTACCAGGTCACCTTTTAATTTATAAAATTCTGGTCCCGGCACATTATTGATTATGATATTTACTATCTCTTCTTGCCCCTTGCTCATCTTCCTTGTTGGCAACTTGTTTTGAATGAGTAAACAATTGATTTACTATTGATAGTTTTGGTTTTGTAAATAAGAGCCTTTTTTTTTCATTAACATTTAGTACAAGACAATTAGGTGTAATATAATTGGAACTTTAGAACCGGAAAACCTTGGTTTCAGAAAAGTAAAATGGAACAATGCATCTAACTTAAGAGAAATCATTGGTACAGTAGCCCCATGACTTCTTTGGTGTTGACTGACTGCTCACAGCTGACAGCTGACGGCTTTGAAAAGTTACCAGACCAAATTATGTATACCTACGCCGAACCATATGATTTGCAAAAACATGTGTTTAGCAGCTGTAACTTCTGAAAGTCAAAAATGTTGGTATATACCTAGATGTTGTCAGCTGTGAGCTGTCAGTCAGCACCAAAGAAGCCACGGGGCTACTGTACTAATAACACTAATGTGTTAGGAATGAGTAAGGTTGAATTTAAAGAAGTTGTGCCTACATTTGTGTGGAGGGAGAGTGTGAAACCACCCTCAAGTACACCCTACCGGGATTATAACCTCATTAGAGGTATATTCTCTTACTAGAGTGACGCCTTAGACCATGTGCTCACCGAAGGGGATTACCCAGGCTCTTAACTTGTCGATTTGTTTCAGGTATCTGTGTTTAGTCTTCTGATAGAGGAGAACGAAAATCTCAAAGTTCTCCGCTCACTGAGAACTCTGAGGGCGTTAAGGCCTCTGAGGGCGATATCCAGATGGCAAGGGATGAGGGTAAGTGCCCCTGATATTTGTTCAAGACCAGTTTTTCTCAAATTGTGGTATGCGGCTGCCAATCAAGTGGTTGGCAAAATCCCAGAAACTTTGGTAATAATAATGAATATTAAACAACGTTGATCACTTATAATACAATTTTTTTTAAATGCAAACGATTAAATATGAAAAATATTCTTCCCTCGCTAAGACACAAGTTACATAGAAAAGACATCTGTACCAACCTTAAATCAACAAATCTGAATAATTATTTATCAAACAAATATTATATTTAGAATGTTAAACATAATCTTACAAATATTTCTTACTAATTCATTCTAATTATATGATATTTTTTCAACATTAAATTTAATGGACTTTTTTTTGTCTTGTATTTAAAGTCCTAAAGTGGAATTTCTTAAAAATATTATTTTTTCCCCCTCGTGCTTTTCATCCCCCCTCAACTCTCAGGGCCCAATGGTCCCCCAGTGTGGATAGCTTCAATTTGATGGTTCTTTATCCTGAAAACTTTGAGAAACGCGGCTCTGGACTATGGATCAAATACAAGAGTGATTCTAGTGGGACTTTGCCTTCTTAACACACCAACACCTACCATTAACCATAAATAAAATAAATAATTAATACCCGCCTCGGTGGCGTAGTTGGCTAACGCGCTAGTCGTGTTGAGCTCGACTGCTGAGGACGGGGATATCGAGGTTCTAATCTCGGCCGGGTGAACTGGGGGTGGTTTTGCCTAAACGGTTTTCCACTCTCCCTCCATGCAAATACAGGTTCACTTCCTCTAATTCAACCTTCCCAATTACTAATCCATTAGCGTAATTAGTACTTAAAGCGATTAACCCGAACGAGTAGTAAGACGCGGTGCTAAATATTATTATTATTATTAAATAATTAAAATATAACTGGTAAGGAGTGGAAGAAAACACGTATCAATCTCTGTATTTTTACAGTTTTATATTTAATATAAAAACATTTTTGGTCAAAATAAATAAAATATTGCTTCAGTAGATTTTTTTTACATCCATTACCGTTTCCAGCCTGTGGTCAGTTTTTTATTCAAGCTATATATTTCCCACTACCGGCTGGTTAGGCCTGTCATAGCTTCATATACCTTATAATATAACTTAAGGCTAGAACAGGCACAACATCCAGTACCCATTCATTAATTCATCCCCGTGAAAGGGTAAACCCATATTTCAACAATGATAAATTTTTCAGTCGTCCCGGGAATTAAGTTGGGGACCATCACCTCAGTTTTATTATTATTATTATTATTATTATTATTATTATTATTAGCACCGCGTCTTACTACCCGTTCGGTCAATACGCACTTACGCTAATGTGTAATGGTAGGGTAATTGTGAGATGAAATGAAGGACCTACAGTTTAACGTGGAATCCGAACC
>CABFOV010009300.1:0-19960 GCA_902141375.1 Timema poppense
TGAAGATCATATGGTTCGGCGTAGGGATACATAATTTGGTCTGGTAACTTTTCAAAGCCGTCAGCTGTGAGCTGTGAGCTGTAAATCAGCACCAAAGAAGTCATGGGGCTACTGTAGGTGTTATCCGTGGGGTGAGATGGACTCCTAGACGTACTGCGACTTACTTCTCTAAGAGAATCATGTATGAATGACAGCAATAAAGAAAAAATAGTTGAGACAATATTTGTTCAGAAGTTAATGAATGGTTCAAATTTTAGTCAGAGTCATATTTACTAATTATACATTTTCAACTTATCATAAGCTTCCTGCATGAAATTAAGTTTATCATACGAGTATCAGAAGTTATATATAGCATACATGCAAGTGTAGTTTTGTGTTAAACATGCATGACGTCACATGTGGTTCTGTCAACCCTTTTGACCTTAACCTGTCAACAAGACAAGTTGGGTTATCGTAGCTGTTAGTTCACCTAATCCACAATAGTGTTGGTGCATTTTCTTCAAGTTCAATCTCCTCCAAAAATATAATCTCTTGATAGGAAGAGTTCAAGACAAAGATATTCAGTCATAGCTTAAGTAAATATAGCCAAGAATGTACCCATGGTATCTCAGTCCAACAATACCAGCTGACGCTGTACCACTGGTAGTTGTGGTACGGGACGTTGAAGATGTGTCTGTTCATCCCGGCTGACGGAGTCCTTATCTCGGACTCTTGAAATGATTCGACAAAAACTGTACATCTGGCGCTGTTCAAGTTTGCGTGTCATCTTCTACACTCGATCATCTGGCGGTCTCCTCCAGTCCATATGGCTGCAAGGCGCTACAACACACCACTTGCGGTCACAAGTGGCGGAGCGTGGAATATTGCATAGTGTGATATCCCGCCAGCAGGTTTAGTCGAGAGGCAAGCACACGATTGCGGTTTACAATCCTCTTTGAGACAATTGATATCACGGTTATGCAGCGCAGCTTGCTTTATTTTCTCAAACTGGGTCGTTAGCAATTACACATTTGAAAATATGTATTTTACTTTTTATGTAACACGTTTTACTACCTGTCCGAGCTATACATATATTTAATCTACTGGGATAGGGACGAATAAAGTATAATTTAGAGAAAATATGTAACACTCTGGCGTGGAGGGAGAGGGCAAAATAATTAGGTAAATCCACCCTCGGTACACCTAGCCAGCATATAAACACCGACATCCCCTTCACGAGTAAACCAGACACGACGAGATTTATACCTTCGACCACGTGTCCATCATCGCGGGTTTGAGAAGTTAATAGTAGTTTTAATAAATTCAAGATATCCAATAATAACATTATTTCCTAGCTCTATTTGGCCTCAAATCAGAATTAACTGATACTTATGACTTAATTTAAGGGATGGGTTTTAGGGTAGCTTAGAGGAAAAGTACACGCATTAGTATGGAGAATGAATGAGAATAGCAGTCTCAGCGTTCTCGGCTGAGATTCTAACTTTGACCTCCAGGTCACCGGCAAGTCAATATATCCCGAGCTTGACGCCTTATACCGCTTGACCACGAAACAGTCTATCAATAATTAGCTATATTTTATTAGTATTTATTTCGCTGTTATGTTTCTATTTAGTCTTATGCTATAAGAATATTCCAAAAAATTAATATCCCAATCAGGAACATAGTCAACGGCTGTATATATTAGTAATGTCTACCACCATATCTCAAAATATCTAGCCCGGGGAAAAAATGAGATGGGCGAGCGATCATAAATGTTTTGGCAAGTGGTTGGTAAGCCTGGCGTAAAATAACAGCCCTCAGTTTAGCAGTGCAGCACTGAAACCCGGACCGTAAAGCCTCGCCACGCCATCCACACGCCTAATATGCGTGATAATTGGTGTTGTCATACCTACAAGACCCACATTGGTGGGCACGTGGACAAAGACGTCAGTCTAATATGGAGATCTGGGTTCAAACATTGGCTGAGGTTTTTTTAATATAGATGATTCACTAAGCTATCTCCACGTAAATGCGGATACCCATTCTGTAAATTATCTTCTCCTTCCTACCTACTTTATTGGTGTAAATCCCGTATACCTCAGACAGGAAGTAAGACAAAGCGCAAGAAAGCAATGCAACTTCAGGTGATAAGTACATCAAACACACCTAAGTGATGCAATTAGTACAGTTACAAAAGCGCATGCGCATCGAGCATGTGTTTCGGAAGACTTACGGTGCTTAACTTATTGGTTACTTTATCAGCCAACTTAAGGCCGACGTCGGGAATCTGGGACATCCGAACCGCGCTTTGAGAGACAGTGTGATACTCAGAAAGTTTAAGGTGCCTTTGGTTTCCTGCCCCTGAACTGTTTGAGGTGTTTGCGTGTGCGACTATCAGCTTCTAAGACCGGAACTTCATTGTATCATGTTCCATGAACATCTTCTATCTTTAGTCCCTTCTCATGGCTCGGTGGTCAGGGAGGTCAACTACAGGTCTTGGAGATTCCGGTTTCCTCTCAGGTGGGTTCTAAAATAATTATTTAATACCTTCACGTGTTTATTTGATTTGTTTCCCTACTATTATATTTCTTGGAGCTGTAATTGGGTGTTAAATGTTAAGCTTTGCTGTCCCAGATTCAGTTATATGAAAAAAAGCAATCTTTTCGCGTGTTTAAAAAAGTCTTCAAGTTGCTAGGCTGTTAGGGTGGTTGAACATCGGTCAGGGTGGCATTGGTTTGATTCAGGGACAGGGTGATAACTTAAAAATATATTCACCTTTTGTAGATGGGTTGGTTCTGCTATTTAATTAGTAAATATCGAGGCTATAGAGTTGAGTTTGTAGTATAATTAGTACTCTTCTGGATTAAAATAGTTTGTAAGCGGTGTACTGATAATATTTATGTGTTTAAAACGTGTACATTAGATACCCATTTCAACAATTCAAGGGAGTTACCTAAGTAAGCAATAAAGCACCTTGCACTTTTTCTGCTCGTAATAAATATGAATTACGATGTTTCAATCTGTGGTTTGGAAATGGAAATAGTTGATATCTTAAAGATATGGTGGGTTTTTCCTAAAATTGCCATTCTTTCCGTGTTTCATGCACTTCGTCTCCAGACAAAGATGTAGGTGACGACAAGAGAGCCTGCATGTTCCCAACAGCCATAATCTAATATTTATTTTCCTAATATCGTTTTATAGTTTGAAGCATTAGCACCCTGCTATTCGTTCTGTCGCATAAGTTAGTGGTTGGAGACCCTTACGTTGAGGGGACACATAAGAGTTTATTATATTTTAAACGATAATAAAAACATATTTTAACGTTTCAATAAAGTGAAATTAATTTTATTCAAGCCTAATTTGTAAAATGATCTCAATACATTCATACGAATTTATTATTTTCCCCCAACTTCCCTATAAGAAAAAACAACCTTTAAAATAATTATTTAGGATTCTTCATATGTATATTTTTTTAATATCTGGGGTGGGACACCTCTTACCGTAAAAACTTTTAAGTGTCTTATTTTAATTTGTAAAATCTGTTAGCCCTGAACCTTGCCCGACAAAACGCGGCCATTGAACCCCGTCCCTCAGATTGCTGATGGTTGATAAGAGATGCGATGTCCTGACTTTGTTCCCCGACTGCTGCAGTTAGCATCACAATGCAGCACCCCCTCATCTCACATGCTGGCAATCAACCACGACACAAACACACACAAGCTCGAGGCCGGATACCGTCAGAGGATGGGGATCGATCCGATCCATGACCATCAACACGAGCTCCTGTCCAGCTTTAGATTTACGTTGGAAGCGTGTCTGTCTACTGAGCTAAGGATCTCGGGTTCGATTCCTGGCATGGCCGAAAATGTATAATTGATGAAATGTGTGTTTCCCCTTTCACAGTGATGAATTAACGGCTGGAGGCTGGCTGTTATGTCTTCTCTAGAATTAAGTTAGTTCACAAGTCGTGCGCTGATATAATCATTCACTTCAGAAAGTGCACGTTAAATACCCCAAATAAATTAAAATGAAATGAAAATACTGTTACCATGGCTCAGTAGTCCACACCTGCAAGCATGTGGACTAATCGTCAACATCTAGTCTGGTTTGATGGTGTGTGGGAGGTCGAGGTATCTGATCCTGGAGGGGTGTTCTGAAGGTGATTTTACTTTATGGTTTCCCCCTACCTGTTCCCGTAAAAACTCACACTTATACTCTGAATTATATCTTCCTCATAACTACCTTAGTAATCTAATTAAATGCTACTAGCCCTGATGGATGGTAAGACGTGAAGCATAAACAAACATAAAATCATAGTTCACAGCACTAACCCCATTTATCCGCAGAACTGGCCTGTTGACTTTCCCACGTGGCTAGTTCACTGCAATAGGCCCTTCGATTCTATAACGTGGCTTGTTTACAGTACAAGTGCCATTTACTCACCCCGGGAACCCGCCTCGGTGGCGTAGTTGGCTAACGCGCTAGTCGTGTTGAGCTCGACTGTTGAGGACGGGGAAATTGAGGTTCGAATCTCGGTTGGGTGAACTGGGGGTGGTTTTTCCTAAATGGCTTTCCACTCTCCCTCCATACAAGTGCGGGTTCACTTCCTCTAATTAATCCTTCCCAATTCCTAATCCATTAGCTTAATTAGTACTTAAAGCGTATAAACCGAACGGGTAGTAAGACGCGGTGCTAAATATTATTATTACTCACCCCGGTGGCTCACTAACTCTGTTGACTCACTCAGTCACGCACGCAAAGCCGTGGCTAGACGTGTGAGATGGAAGATTTTCTGTTTTGGAAAATTTAAAATTATTTTTTCTGAAAAAAAACCACTGCATCTATTCAAGTGGAACGAATGCACTTGAGATATTCCAAGTTTTTAATTTGACACCTTCGTTTAATCTCTACTGAGGATGTAAACACCAGAATCCTTATGAAATGAGTTCCAATAAAACAATAACAGTGATTCCAGTTCTCTTATAACGCTCACGTATCGACTACAGCGCTTTGTGGATGCATGTGTCACTAACGTCGGTTATAATGTAGATACGATATGTTGATACGTCAATATTATATTAGATACTCCTCCTTCCTCTTTGGTATTCGATGACTTGAAAATTGTACCAAAAGATTTTGTTCTCAAATTGTAATTTTAAAATTAGTGTTCATATACCGAATATATTAATTTTAAGTTATTAAAATAAAATTAAGTTTGGTCTAAGAATCTAATAACCCACCTACTAAGTATACAATGTATAAAGCCCTCAAATATATATTTGTATGTGTGTGTTTGTATGTATTAATAGACTATAGTTTTCCCCTCCACCAATGCAGCCCCTTCGCCTATTTAGTAGGACGCAAGCTGCCCCAACAGAAAATTTACCGGAAGATTCCTATCATCCAGTGTCGTGACCTAGCTCTGGTAGTTTGGTGATTTGATGCGATTTAAAACTTTGAGTGTGTTCAGTAGGGATTCGAGAGGTTTCTCTAAAAGGTTTTTGTCCAATTTAATTTAATTTAATTCAGCTACATATAAGTATACCGGGTTTGTGGAAAGGTAAATCTAAATATTATTCCAATATAAATTTAAAAAAAATCATAGCCCTATGAAATTTTGGGTCACAAAGTCGAAGTAAGTTGAGCCAGAAGAAAATATAAATTCTGCAATCAAAATAATTAATTCTGTTCTGTCTCTTTTTAGTACCCACGGCGTGGCGGAAACAATCAGACGATCTATGCTGAGGAAAGTGATGGACAACGTGCTGAGGCTTGCCTGATGCCCGGTGTAGCTCACCTGAGTTACTTTGTCTTAAAAATTGAAAAAAGTGTAGTATATAGTTTTATTTTATTTAGCTAGTGAATATTTACTTTTCAATTAAGGTCAGATGGAAGGGGACGTGAGAAAAGGTAAGTGTTTTTGCAGTTTTTATATCAAAACTTTTTTTGCAAAAATAAATAAAATATTTCTTTAGTACAAACATATAGTTTAATGTTTTTTCACATGTTTATGTCAACGGTTCCTGAATATCTGTCATAAGCATGGTGGCATTATCTAACCAACTTTTTAAATGAAGGGGAAAAGTTGTCACTAAATTCCAGAACACCCTTGACAGATATTCAAGAAATTTTGAGGTTACCATGAGAAGAAAATTAAATTCTATGTTTTTAATGGAGAAATATTTTATTTATTTTGGCCAAAAAATTGTTTTACTATAAAAACTGCAGAAACACTGGAACATAGAACACAGGGATTATAAAAAAACTTGGCATACAATAAATTACAACGATACAGATTTATTAAATTAGTAATAATATTAAAGTGAAAAAAAGAGGTAATTCAATAGTAATAATTAGTTAGTGATCAGTCCACAAAAAACAAACCACTTATAATTAATTATAAAGGTCTACCTTGCTTGAATAACTCTCAAAATTTGTTTTTTCTTTTATGATTAGAGGGTAGAGCTAGGGCTATCACTGTTAATACAATGAGCACGTGAGCTAAGTTAAAGCAGAGGTCAGATTGAAAAGAAATTAAACTATAAATATGTTAAAAACCAAAAGGGCATCACTATAGTTTCTGCGTGAAAAAAGTTTAGCACTCTAGAAGGTCACAAATCCTATCATAATCATGATCGATTAAATAGATAAACTATCGTATTAATTTGTTAATTACGGTTATAGCCGTATCAAAATATATTATTCCTTAAATTGAAAAATGACACCCAGACACAGGACTCTGTCTAAAAATATGAGTGAAGAATAGCCCTAAACAGGGGATGATACCTGGTTAGCTCAGTGGTTAGAACATTGCCTTACTAGATCAAGGGTCATGAGCTATATCCCCATGACCGATTGTCATTTTATATTTTAAATAATCTTAAATTATAATATCGGCTAAAAAAGTAAAAAGAACTTATCATAGCAAGCAACAATAAATTTGCGTTAAACATTTTCCAATAATGATGAAACGTTTGAAAGCACACGAGTTTGATGTTTACTGGAATTAATAGAAGACTATTTTAAATGCTCATAGACTTGTAGCCCTAAACATAGTTTAAAAGTAAAAATTTTCCCCTCGCAAAGGTCCAAAACTCCACATATTTTGTTTAATCACTGAGACTTAAATGCCAGGAAAACTTAAGTTAACTTAAATAGGAACATATACTGAAACTTTGTGAGTCAAATGGTGTATTTTAATGGGGGGTGGGGTTTACAACAAAAATTGGATTTTCATTTGTATTTTCCTCCTCTCCTGTTTGTTCTCCTACTACCATAAACCTCTCCTACAGTAACATTATAAGCCCACTTGGTCTCTAACGTTTATGGCTTTCTACTTGACTATTCTAGAGGCTAAACTAAGATCCTGGTTTGCACAAGTTTACATAAGATTTACAAATAACACAGGTTGAACTTTAGACCCTACACGCTCAGTCTTTACGTTGCGAACCAGTTAGTGCATCCACTCCTACGGGAAAAAAACTGACAATGCAGCTCTGAGTCACAAAACTTATATGTATACGTCCGTTATCACACACATATCGGAATGGGGCGGATGCTGGGAAACCTTTATTCAATCTAAAATAACCACATTTTACCACTTACCAGAGGAAAGAGCAGTTTATTTTCGCTTCCAGAGTAAGGATGTTAAGATAACATTTTCGGAGGAAGTGTACTCGCATTTTCGTGGATGGAGATTTAGAAACCATATAGGATAACATCCTCAGTACGTCGGCTGGATTTACATCAGCGTTACAGCCTCACTCTCACTACGATACTCTGAGAGAACATTTTAACGTACCATCATCGTAGCTGTATTGTATCGTATCACGAATGGAGCACCCACCACGGCTAGTTTCGTGTTGAGCTAGACTGCCGAAGCCGGTATATCGAGGTCGAATCTCGACCTGGTGAACTGGGGTGATTTTTCCTAAAAATGGTATTCCACTCTCCCTCCACGCCAATGCGGGTTCACTTCCTCTATATTCAACCTTCCCAATTCTTAATCCATTAACGTAGTTAGGACATAAGCGTATAACACGAACGGGTAGTAAGATGCGGTGCTAGATAAATTAAAAAATAAACCCAATGGAGCGATAGTGTGCTCGTGACAGTACCGGTGATGTAAATAGGGATTAACATGACATTTAGTCTGCTTGCCCACTGGTGTGGCTCTTTTTTCAGAGATTTGTAAAGATACAAATAATACGTATTTTATTTCTAATGAACTATCAATAAACCGGAGAGATCACTGAAAAGTTCCAGTAGTCCTACTGCCTCTCAATGGCATTACATAAATTACACAATGGAGAATTTCATACACATGTACCAGCATTTTTTAAACTACAGTGTGGGAACAGTACCATTCATTAGTATACTTGGCCAGAAAATGAATTCCAGCCTCCCGGGTCAAACTCCTTTCAGTTATTCAAGTTGTTTTACCGGTTGTTCCAGAAACGACTCAAGATAATTTAATCCTCACAAACTAAATACCCCATTATTTTATGTTCCTAAGTCAGGTGGTATCTAAAGTAGAGCTTATTGGCTATCAAAATAATCAAACGATGTCCAGTTATTCTCATACATAGCTAGACTTACCTACCCTAAGATACACCATGTGTAATGAACTTTTTTTACACTCATTAAAATAATCTATACTAGGATACACTGTGTATATGAACCTCATTAAATTTTATATAGCCTCATGCCCTACATCTTGGTGCAATGTTTTCATGCACCTTCTTGAACTCGTTAAATAACAATTGTATGCATGCACCTTCATAAATTTAATTTAAGGCCTTTGGCCTTGTCGAGTGCAAGTCTAAAACCTATTTGGTGGGGTGGTGGGCGGAAGGGTGAAAGGTGTGGCGTGACTTCATAACCGACCAAAGTATCCTTCCACACCAACAATAACAAATGGATCACGGAAAATGTATATGGCGCTAGCTACCGGACAGATCTTTCGGAAAAATCATACGTTTGGAAATATCACTTATCTCGAAAACAAGTGAAATTTTATAGTAATATTTTCAACTCCTCTTCTAAGATAATGTATCATTATAAGGTGTTACATTTTCTTATTTTTTGCTATGCAGCCGGCAGTTTTCTATTGAAAAATTTCAAAGTTATTTATATTTGATGATTGTTAAAATTATAGAGGAGATGTGTATATAAAAAGTATAAATTAATCAACATTCTTCTATTCTTTAACAAGCCGTTTCCGAAAAGAAAATCTACCAAACAATAAAAATTCTTGAAGATAACCTTTTGTTCCCATGGCTCTCCATTTCCACGCCAAATGAAAAGGGCCAATTGCCTTAACTTCCTGTCCAACACTTGGATACAATGTGTGTATGAACCGTCTTCTTTAACTATTTAGACTAACCCATATTAGGCTGGACAATTTTCACCCCATTTATCTTGAAAGGCAGCAGCAGCCTTACCATGACGGCCAACTCTACGGGCCTATCTTAAAATCTGCCCTATAGTGGAACCATGCAAGGTAAGCTTGCTGCCATTCAGGGTAAATGAAGGGTGCTGTACAAGTGTACATCAACCATCATGCTTGTAATCATAACAACAATAAAACCTGACATTTACTGAAACCTCGGGTGTATTCTTGGTGGCCTGACAGCTTTGTCGAGTAAATGTGTGGGCAAACTCACGCATGCTCTTTGTTTCGTCAGAGGACATTGGATAAGCGCATGGAAGTATAAGAGAGTAGTGGCCATTAGTGCTCCATGCTCCCGACTAGACTGGACGGTTCATACAATGCACCCTTAGTAATGGGTTCACACGTTTGCCGAAAAAATAGCGTAGAACAGAAACGTGGTTACGTGACGCGCTCTAAGCCAAGCACAAGATTTCCGCTTAATCGGCGTGAGCTGTTCTGCTGAAGTTCAACTATTCTCCACTTTGTCCGCTCTGCTCAAAATGCTAGGCAACAGGAAAACCAATCAAATTTAAGAATCAGCCCTCTTAAATCAGTGCGCATGCACATTTGACGACGTATGCGCTCTACAGTCAGAAACTAGCAGACAGCTTCGTTGGCCTTTGAAATAACCCGTTAATGAAAAACGTGTGTATCTATGTATTGGATTGTGCCACGACACAGCGCTACAATTTGAAAACATCCATCGGGACAATGATCTAAAAATATATGTCTATCTACTAAAAAATAAAATCTGTTGATAGTCAGCTGTTTTACGTTAGTGTTGCAGTGCACCATGGGTCAACTTAAAGTGTGTAAACTGCTGCACCTCTAAGGAAGATTCTGCTTTCTATTTACGGCGAACGTGTGAATCAAGCTTAACTGTAGGACACTTCTTTCTCTCACGATGCTGGAGTGTCATGACAGTTGACAGCACTCGACATCCCGGTGAAGCAACAAGATGACAGGAATGTTGTTGGGGTGGAATAAAATGTGGGCTGGGGAAACATTCTTACAAGCCGGGATAGTTGAAGATTAGATGAAGTGGTTAGAACTATCGACCAGAAACCGGGAGGCTAGATTAGGTTAGTGAGTAGAACGCTTGACTAGGAACCATGATATTGGGTTAGATGATCGGATAGAACGCTTGACTAGGAACCATGAGATTGGGTTAGATGAACGGATAGAACGCTTGACTAGGAACCATGAGATTGGGTATAGATGAACGGATAGAACGCTTGACTAGGAACCACGAGATTGGGTTAGATGAACGGATAGAACGCTTGACTAGGAACCATGAGATTGGGTTAGATTAATGGATAGAACGCTTGACTAGAAACCATGAGACTGGGTTAGATGAACGGATAGAACGTTTGACTAGTAATCAGGAGAACATGGTAGATGAACGCCTAGAAAGCTTTATTATGAGCAAAAATATCGAGTTTCAGATTCTAGCCAGCTCTACTGGAAATGTTCATTTTTCTACACGTAAGTTCCCACCCAATAATCAGCAAAGTGTTGTTAGTCCATTACTTCAAATTTTTTACTTACAGTATCCTATTTACCTTAGGTGAATATGTAAACAATTAACAATTTTATTGCAAAGTTTTTCAATGACTTAAAAAAAACAATGGTTGAAGAAATGCACAAATATTTTCAAATACAGCTATCTTGTATTGATTTATTTAACGTGCATTTTCTAAATAAAGAGGTGTACCAGCTAATTTCCTATAAACCTTCGTGCATATTGTTTAACTACCTCCTCGGTGGGATGTCCGTAAATTTACTTTAATGGGTTTTGAAAGACGAAGGTATAATTTAAAGTAAATGTTCCCACATCTACGTGGAGGGAGACTTTAAAACACATTCATGAAACACCCCCTCAATAAACAAGGCAAGGCAAATAAAACCGATATTTAAAAAAACTTATTTTAGGCTCTTGAACAAAAGAATTAGTCTTTTTTTTTTGTCTGGTTTATTGATAACAGGAAGGTCATGGTTAGATTACCAACGCAGTGACTTTCATAAATGGTTTTTCACTGTTACTATACGCAAATTCAGGCCTCCTTCCCCTAAAATTACACCTTCCTCATCTCCTACCCCCTAAAGGTAAATATGCGGATACCCCATATGGAGGAAAGCCTTCCTGACCACTATTCCAAGAAGAAGCTATAACCTTGCTTTGAGCCTATCGGCAGTAAAGAAGGGTTATACATCAATTAATGATGAGTCAGTTTGCAAGTAGGAAGTTAGACTTCCTGTCCACCTCTATCAGGATAATTATATAATGAGGTTAAGAGCCTTCCAGTGATTGACACTGACACTGGTATCAGTTCAGTCCCTCTTTGTGACCCAAGTGGGTGGCACGAAGGGGGAGATAGCCCCTCCCCCTTCTCGGGTCACTGACTCCAACCAGAGGGTGTTGTTATCACACGCGGAACCCGTACACGACACCCGACTTGCTGATAGTAGCATGTGACGCCGCCCGGAGACACAAAGTGCTGCTGTCTATCGTTAGCCATTATTAGTCAGACAGAATTTATCACAATGCTCTCCTAGTGAGCTCCGAATCACTCATAAAGCACCAAATTCTACACAACTCGAAGAGTCGACATTAGAATTGTTCACTTGATAAATTTCAGGATTATTATTTTAGTTGGAAGATTTAAAACGATTATTAGGCCTATTAGTGAAACCCACAACAGTGGACACGCTTACAAAGGCGTTAGTCTCGTCTAACCCGGTTTTCTGGTGACAAGGAGGTTGAGGTTCAAATTCCCCCTGGATTTACTAAGTTGGCTTCTCCGGAATAATTTCCGTTCTCCCTCACGCTAATGATGGTACATTTACTCTCATTTCCACCTCCTTCATCCCTAGCCCTTTAGTATAGATATGGAGATAGAGTGGATGGTAAGTAAGACGGGAAGCAATGTTTAAAAAAATCAAAATTCCATTGCATTAGCGTGAAGAATATATCTGTAAAACACATGTGAACACTCCATCCCTCAGTATACCCAACCGGGATTTGAAATACGACCTCGCCATCAACAGCAAGCTAAACTATACGAGACTGGCGCCTCTGTCCACGTGTTCACCGACATGTGTTTATAGTGTGCTTGACTTAGAATATTTGCCATCATAACTGGAAGTGGGTTCTAAATAGAGGTGTGCGACAAGGCATTTTTCACTTCGAATCGAGTTTATCGAGTTTTTTTTCGAGTTGGGGTAATATAAAGCAATACATATTTCATCATAAGTATAAATATAGATTTTTTGAACATTTTTATTTTGTGAAAAATATTATTATCACACAAATTTGAGTTTTTAAATACATTTAAAATCGTAACTGTACATTTTTTTTTTTTAATTTACAAATGAAATATTGAAGGACTCTATTTGTTATTAAATAATATCTTCAAGCTGAATATAATTAATTATACTTGAAATTTCCAAGGGAAAAAAATCTAAGATTCCAAGTACTCACATTCTTCGAGTTTTGTACAAATCTTGTAGCCAAATTCGAGAAGCTACTAAAAATGAACTCTAATTCGAATTTTCGAGTACTCGCGCACCACTAGTTTTAAATAATAAGCTTTTCCATTAGCTCTCCAGGTGAATGCTGCTTTATGTCTTACACACTGCTCCTCTCATCCCCTTGCCCTTGGATTTAAGTAGTTAAAGACCATTGAGTTAAAAAGGTTCGTGTAGTGCAGTGGCTCCTAAAGTTGGGTACGTGACAGGACGTCCGGGGGGACGCGAAAATATTTGAATAATGGTGAAAAAAGCTACACATGCCAGCAGTGGGAGACAAAAGATCAGTCAACGATATGGTGAAGGGCAGTGCAGGTTTTCTTCTATATTTGGCCTTGAGAAAATGATTTAAATTTCAAACGTAAAATAAATTTTATATTTATTAATAAAGTTAATAAATTAATTAAATGTGTCAAGTATTTATTGTAACTTTTGTTTTTTGAATGTAGAAATATAAACACTTTGTATTAAGCTTACTAACACATTGTTTTTAATACAATCACTAGCCCATTTATTTACCGTTGCAACAAATACTTCAGAAATAACTACTAATATAATAATTTAAACATTTTGCAAAAAAATTAAAAATATAAGGGCACGATATATGGAAATGGGCTACCAAGGGGTGCGCAAGCGAAACAATTGTTGGGACCGAGTCAAGCACACCGAGCGTGAGACCAGCCTATGTAGTCTATGTCGAGATACTATGACAGGATATTTTGTACGTCAGGTTGATAGGTCCTAGAGGGATCACTGTCTGCGAGTATCACTATGCTGGGAGAAGACACGCGAGTTATATGAGCCTCAGTTACCGATGATCCAATGAGTAACCACTGACAAGCACTTGAGTCGTGAGAACCTATGACAATGGCTGTCAACAGTCATAAGGTGGTCGGGAACCTCATTGTTATCAAGATTAAATCTCTTACCACACGGGAACCTTCCAACATTAGCTGTAGTCGTGACTGGAAGATGGCGACTAGACAGACAACAAACAGTATGGTTAGTTTGTATTCCTGATTGGGACAAGCCTTGTTAGACAAAAACCTTCATTTGATTATGTCTTATTAAACATGTATGATTAGAACCAGCCCTAAAGGGAATCGTGCACCGGAACGTTTTTGAAAAAAAAAAAACTTTTTTCTCAACAAAACTGAGTCCAATTGTATTTTGAATAAAAAATTACCGGTATGTATAGTTTAATTTCCTTTAAAAGTTGTTTTAACTGATGAAATTAGATGTATAAAATTTTCCAAACCTATTAACTTAAAGCGTTTGACTTTTTATATTTGACTTAATAATTTTTTATAGATTAACGTATAATTATTTCAATATGATCTACTGAATGCTTTCCAAACTATTAAATATTTACTACTACACATAAATCTTACATTTTTATTTAGCAATTTGTTTTTATTTATTTAGCCTTTTATCTTACTGTGCTAAGGTTTTAGATGTATTTCATATTAATGGTGTATTGGTCATGAACCATTAGATTTTTGATAATTTGCCTTTAGGAGGTCGTCTTATAGCTTGACGCACATCTCATGGTGTTCATAGTTTTTAAACGTCACTCTGTATAATACATATTCACACGAATATACCATATCTGACATGCTCGACTAGGGGTGATCATAAAGGTTATTTTAACTAACATTTTAGCTCATGTTAAAACCCAAATGATGACCCCTCACCTGCATCTCCAGCACTCGGACACTACCGCCAAGTAGGAGAATATGTTTCATTTAGATCACAGGTCCTGGAAAGATAAGGAAGCTCACCTTGTCTTATTATCGCCAAGTTCATTCAATTTGCTCTGCTGGTAAGGTCAATCAGTTTTCGAATCCTAGCCGTACACTCTATTGGGGTTGTGAGGCAGCAACTTGATGGTTCAGCCCTTTCAGTATGCTATTCTTCATACATTATCGCAAAACAGATTGAATAGCTTACGACCAAGGCCGTAGTTAGAGAAGGCCTTAACTAAACTATTTCTTGATTCATGTTTGGCGGAATGGTGAAGGGGTTATGTATTTTAATGCATTTTGCGATGTCCAAATGGTTTGATTTAGTAAAAAAATGTTTATATAATTTATTTATTAAATAAAATATATGTAATATTTCTATCCTACATAAATAACATAATATATTTTACTATATACATATATTTCATATGTATTATATAAATATAATAAATATGATCTATATAGGCCTAATATTTAATAACATTAACTATATTATATATTATATTACTGTAATATTATTGTAGCTAATATTGAGGTGTACAAGATCTCTTTTGTTTCTGTCAGAGAATCGAAATCCTCTCCTGGCCCAGCGAACCTTGTCTTCTGGAAGGAATGGTTTGCCTCCATCCCGGCGTGGGAGACCATTGTTTGGATGGGAACCAGTTGGTAACCTTTGTTTAAAGCCATTCATTATTTGTTTTAAATTTCTTTGTAAGAGTTTAGTGTTGGTTCGTGGATTACGAGGTAAAGGTCTCTGATCACCCCACTACGAGTATAGAAAATGATTGAACCAGTGCTCAATATGATTATGTTTGAACCCTCCACAGATACATAAAATAATAAAACCAGGGTCCTCTACAGAGATATACTTGTATTCTTAACAATCCAACCACGGGGACAGAGGAGGATAGAGACAGGATATTCTAAAGCTGTATTTGAGTGAAATTTTTAGTCAGAATGGATGATACTCACTCAGTACTAATAAAATGGTATGTAAAATTTCAAAACTAACACGTATCTTATATTGTCAAACTAATATTGATGACATT
The DNA here is from genome assembly GCA_902141375.1 of Timema poppense. Lineage (NCBI taxonomy): Eukaryota > Metazoa > Arthropoda > Insecta > Phasmatodea > Timematidae > Timema > Timema poppense. The sequence continues at coordinate 15,732 of CABFOV010009300.1, forward strand.
ATCTTTAAATTGAAAAATGACACCTGTACACGGGAATCGAGCCTAGGACCTTTGGCTTAGTCCGTCAATGCTCTAACCACTGAGTTGTAAAGGAGTCGTCCCGCGACCAGGGTCATTCTTCATTCATAGTTTAAGTAAGATCTTGATGCTAGATGCTTTTTGTCAACAACAGGTAAAAAAATATCCAAGAACAAACTACCCGCATAATAACGGCACATTGAGAAGATTGTGAAACACCCTATGAGCACGATAATAATTCTCTGCGGTTGTGTTCTGGGCAGCTAACCACGCCGACATCCAGTTTCACGCTCGTGGCTTGTTGTAAAACCAGAACCTTAAAAAATAACGTGGAGCTGCGTAATCACCCTCATGGAACTAAGACGCTTGCGAACACGTTTCAAGAAAAGGTTCGGCGACCTTAAACTTAAAAGATGTGTATTTTTTTTTATTTTTTTTTTCCTTAGAGTAGGCTGCAAAGTATCAAAATGCGTGAGGGGTATGTTTACCGGCAGTTTTCATTAAATACTTCGGCTGACTTAATTTAATGGACCTGTCAAACTCGTTGGATGAGAGACGGGCTTCATAGCTGTTTAGATTATCAAGGGTTGGGGGGAAGAGGAGGATATAGACAAGGTTGGTAGCATCTCGAGAGCTTGACTTCCGTGTTACCGGCAGAGCTAGGGGAAAGAGAGGTTGGTGCTCCTGACTCCTACACGAGATTTTTATTTTTACTAAACGGTCGCACTTTGGAGAGTTTAACAACAGTGTTGATATCCATTATCTCTACTCCAAGTGAATATTGATAAATCTCTTTAAACTTCAGACTCTTTGTCTCGTTACTACATAATTTGATTGTTTCAGACATTAATATAATCCTACATTGGAAAAAGATTAAGTACAAAAATCAATAATAATATGGATAGTAATAAAACTGATAGCCTCCAGGGGATACTTGAGCGTCTCAAAGAAGTTGCACATACTGAAGTTCTTCAAAGAGTCTCTCAAGATCTGCAGGGGTATCTAAGTGAAGCTAAGTAATCAATACTGAAATTCAGGTGGGAAACTTTCAGAGGAGATTTGTATGTGGTGATGCGAAGGGAAAATAATAAATAACATACAGGAGGTATCATGAATTATAGCCTCATTGCGTAAAAGTGGCTACAATTTTAACGAAAGTAATAATAAGAAAATTACGATGGTCAGTGATTATTTTAGACACCAGATCTTTGCTGCGAACTACAGCGGGTGCCGGTATAAAGATCTGGTGAGTGCTCCAGGCCCATAATAAACCACGAGCTCTGTCCCTCCTCATTAGCACCGGCTGACAGATGGCTGGCTGGCCAATATGGCACTGCTAACGCAGTACTGCCAACTTGAAGGGGCCAACAACAGATTGTTGGCTGTCAGGTGTCAGGCCTGGATGAATAGACACTGGTGAGGAAGCTGTCATTAGTTTGAATGATGTAACAGGGAAGCAGGGTCTAGGAGGATTATATACTGAGAGGAAATATACTTTGATTTGTGGGATGCAGATAAATCAACTCCTACGTTTCTCAACTAAAAGGTGGTTATTAGTCTACTAGATGCTGTGGTTCAGCAGAGATAGCTTGGGTGTGGTACACTAAGGTGCACTTGTATCTGCCTATTGGTGTTGACGTTCCAGGGTCTAGGAACACCAACAGTGAAGCACCACATTCTGTGAGGAGGATCATATCGTGTGAACAGAACCGTGCTATGTGCGCAGGACTCCACTCTGAGAGCATCAACATGCCTTGTTAGCACCATGTTGTATTAATCCAACCATGCTATGTGCGCAGCATCCCACCTTGAGAGCATAAACATGCCTTGTTAGCACCATGTCATATGAATAGAATCATGCTATGTGCACAGCACCCCACTCTGAGAGCATCAACATACCATTTTAGCACCATGTCATATGAATAGAACCATGCTATGTGCGCAGCACCCCACACTGGGAGCATCAACATGCTTTGTTAGCACCATGTCATATGAATAGAACCATGCTATGTGCACAGCAGGTCTAACTCCAGCCAATATGGAAGGTGGACAAGAAGACAAGTTGACAAGTAATCCAGAACTGCTTCGGTGGTCAAATTGTCTAAGGCGTCACTCTTATGTTAGCTTAGACTACCTATGATTGGGAGATCGGGGTTCATAATCTTGGTTAGGTGTACTAAGGGTGGGTTTTTTACAAAATAATTTTCCACTTTCCCTTCACGGAAATATGGGTACTCTTCCTCTCAATTCAACCTTCCTCATCCTTAGCTCATTGGCGCAACAAATACATATACATATAACCTGAACGTGTAGTAAGACGTGGTGCTAAAGAATAAAATAATAAGTCCCAGCAGACATTCATAATTAGTGTTTCTTAATATATTTATAGTCGGTTGGATATTAGAAAAACGATAGCTTAGCGTTCTAACGTTACTAAACCTAGTATTAAATTTATATATATATATATATAAGTAAAACTACTGGCGTTATTAGCGAGGAGAACAAAGGGCCACGCTCCCCTAAATAATGTGTCTGACAAAGGCACACACTAAGCACCGTCAAAGAAACATTGAAATATATTTTTTTAGAGAAATGTAAATCCATGTTTGAATCAATGCATATATATATATATATAGAGAGAGAGAGAGGTTTATATATGAGCCTATATATGTGCTCTATATATACACACTGCACGTCTGGGCTACATCATTCGTAGCCCAATTTATAGCAAGATTAGCTACTGAGTACTGATGTACAATTGCCAGAGAGGCCCAAATTTACTATGCCGTGAAGGATCTTTCCATGTACGATGAGATGATGTTGACAGTGAGTATGAGGGTGTGGAATAGGGATGGTCTAAGCCATGACTTTTTGATATCAGTAATTACCATGACCATGATTGTAAAATATCGGTGATTTTTAGCAGTGATTATTCACGGTGACAAGAAGTCACAGTGTTTTTTCGACATGTTTTTTTTCACGGTCGCATTTTGTTGCTGGATCGATATTTTCCCCAGTCACAGCTCTTTACTATAACAAAGTAATGTGTTGGATCTTAGATAGAAATACAGGGTTGCCAACTTTCCAGTCTTTAGAGATTAGTAAATAACTTATTTATTTTTGTTAGACTGAAAAATAAATACGTTCGGAATCAACGGACTAAAAACAAAGACTAACTTTGAGGAATAATTACTATATAACATTGTTTTATTAATCTCAACTATAACTGCTGTCTAGTATATAATTATTGTGTTTGGATTAGAAAAGTAAATTTGAGAAACATACAAAATGTTATTGTATTGAAAAGTTTAAGAAGATAGAGTCTGCCGCCACAAAGTAATTTAGTGGAGGCTCTTTTTCAAAGAATGCTTGTTGAAACATGAGAATTAAGGACATAGACCGCTAATGCCCACATCTGTGGGTCACCATATCGCCAGAAGCCNACATAGACCGCTAATGCCCACATCTGTGGGTCACCATATCGCCAGAAGCCAACTGATATTTTGTCAGTCACGGTCGTAGCTTTCATACTGGAATGCTCAGCTGTCGCCGTCTGGTGAGAATATCGCTAAATGCCTATCACTGACATCTCAATCACTGATACTTTTGAGATCCAGTCATTGGGAGTGACGATGATCAAGGAGTAACGGTGAAAAAAAATCACCCAGTGAAATATCGCCTATCTCTAGTGTGGAACCAGTGGAAACTCTTAAACCCAACTTAAGCCTAACTACAGTAGCCCCATGGCTTCTTTGGTGCTGAGTGACAGCTCACAGCTGACGGCTTTGAAAAGCTACAAGACCAAATTATGCCTCCCTACGCCGAACAATATGACCTGCAAAAACATGTGTTTAACAGCTGTCAGTCAGCACCAAAGAAGCCACGGGGCTACTGTAATCAAACTCTGGTCACCGTTGGGGTAATTCCCCTTTAGGGAAAAATACTCACGGTACCAGCCAGGAATTGAACCCGGGAACCCTAGGCACGTTGTCAGGTGCACTGGCCACTACGTCATGGGGCAGGTTAATACATAAATGATTAAGATATATTATTTACATATAATTAGTTTCGTTATATTTTTTGTGTTATTCAGGTGATATAAAAATATTGTTTTTAATTTAAAGTGGTAATAGATGCTTCCTCTTCCTCCCCTTACACACACACACACACAAATACCACCTCCCTTCCCGGTATTTAAGAATTAGTGACGC